>VYZR01011670.1:18864-30670 GCA_013400675.1 Oxylabes madagascariensis | reverse complement strand
AGGCAGATTTCCTCTTCTGGATTATGTCTACGTTCATCTCCCTTAAATCCTCACAGGGAAATGTTAATAATCGTCTGCTTATGTTTTTGGCAGTTTCAGTGATACATTGCTAATATGTATTGGCATTCTGTTTACCTCTGTCTGAATCTCTTACATCTTTTATTTGAAGATCCTTTTCACACAGGCCCTGCAATCTGATCTCATTGTAAATTGCACAAATAACTGTAACTGAGCTCTGGGATGAAGGGAAGGATCAGATGTGGCAGTGGAAGCCTTGCTCAGGTCTCCAGGTGGGGAGCCCTGTGAAGCACTTGCAGCCTTGTGAACTGGGCTGAGAATTGATACCAAGCGTGAAAATACGTTTTCTGAGTGATAACAAGAACTAGCATGGGTGCTTACACATCTAGACTGATAAAATTTGGTTTAAGTGTTGCAGAATGTGAGAGAGATGTTACAATGTTGTATCAGTGTCAGAAAATTCAATTCAAATTTATTTAGTCTCACATAGGCCTAAAAGGCATCTCCTGAGATGCGAAATCCAATCTCGGTACTATCTGATGTCGCCTCCCTAATGAATGTTAGCAGCTCCATCTCCAGGGTGGTGAGGTGTGTTTTCTGCAGCCAAAACAATGTACTTACAAATTCTTACTGTTTGGCAGATCTCATTGTCCCCACACACTCTTCCAAAGCTGACCACAAATCAGTTTGCTCACCATTGTGTTTTACTACAGTGTAAATTCTGTCCACAGGAAAATGAGCAAAGGCAATAAATCCCTGGATTGCAGTGCTCTGTTTGGGTTGTCCTCCTGTATTTACAGCTGATCCTCATGGAAAACCTGCCTGCAGGGCCTCAGCCTCACACCATGTGCTTCCCAAGCTCTGAAAATGCATTTTGGCACTGCTTAAGGCGTCCTGAGAGATCTGGGGCTAAAGGGCTTCGGGTGCATCTGCTGCCTGTTTTTAGGAGATTTTGGCTGAGGAGGCCTTACCCAGGGGAGAATGGCTATGGCAGCCCTTGATCTTCTGAAGTTCCAGGGGAACTTTGCTGCTTATTTTATGATGAAGAAATACTCCAACATTCGATCCTCTCTGATTACCACGAAACAGTTTTTCCTTCTCCAAGCACTCTGCTGTCTCCAGTCTATACATGAGAACTATATACATGTATAGATACGATACTGAAGTTGTTATGATTATGTAGGTCCTGATTTGTAAACACCTTCTGAAGGAAAACCTTTATTTGAATTGGCACCTGAATTCAAATTCCCAGGTGGCAAGGCTGCACTGTCCTGACCATCAGCATTCACTCAGAGTGATTTTTCACATCTCATTAAAAACTGATGTTCAGTCTGAGCTGTATCCATTTTTCCAGGTAATCTTTTAAGCTAATGTTCTTTTAAAATTGCATTCATGGGTACTCAATATCTAATTAATCACACAGTTAATTATTCTTTTGTTCCAGAGGGCTTTATGATAACTCCATTCTACTGAATTATTTTCCTTAAAAATTGGAAACATAGCACCTTAACTACGACAGAGCTAAGGAAAGCAGCAATGGAATTGTTTTTGTCACACCATGTCTTTTGTGACAGCAGTATCGCATAGGAAGTTTAAGCTGATTCTCCAACTGAAATAGTATCTGCCTTGCAAGTATTTCAAGCTTGCTTTGGTATAGGAAAGATTCAAATAAGGTGTTTTAAATTCAGGCACTTGAGTCCACTTATAGGTAGCCTGATTTTCAGAGCTGTTGTGCAGCTGCAGCTCAGAAATACGTCATTGGTGAAAACTGAAATGTACAAATAAGCTCAGTGCTAGTTGCTTCCACTGATCTACTGCTTCTTGGTTCATCTGCAGTGGGGAAGAGTGGCAAGTTTGAAGATAGTGACTCTCTGGTTGTTGGAGGAAAGAGCAGGGAGTAGTGTTTAGGACCATCACTGGATCTCTGGAACCTCTTTGCATTGATGTGTCCATGAAAATTTCCCATTCCCAGACTACTTCTGCCATCTTCACAGCAGGTGAAGTAAGATTAGAGAGAATTAACCTTCCTTGTTCACAGGCAAGCCAAGGCCAGGATCCCCATCATTTCTCAGTCTTTTGAAAGATGAGAACAGATAAAAGGAAGGAGAAGATAAATGAAATTATGGTGTTTGTTTTACAGAACTTTTATTTGTTCTGCATCCCCTTTCTCCAGCTCAGTCCTCATGCTTTGTTTCTGTAACTCCTTTGCACATCTGGCATTTGGGCAGTCAGTGGTGCCAGAGGAAAACCCCTTACGCACAAACATGCTCAAGCCTAACCCATGAGAAAGAGCTCGTGCTTCCCCTGTGGTGAAAGCGAAGGGAGTGGCTGAGTCCAGGGTTATCCTGATTTAACAAAGTCTTCCATATTTACAATTACGTGGTAAAGCCTCTTTGGCTTTAGTCCTAAAATGGTGGAAAGAACAGAAACTAGGAAGGGACATTGATTGGCATCTAATGTTGAACTGTCACCCCATTTTCTGTCAGGAAGCCAAGCAGAGCAGGAGCCTCCTGTGACAAAACGCGCCTGAGGCACTGCCGGCCTCGTGTTCTCCCAGCAGTTTGTTAAATGTTTTATGTTAACTGCAAACCAAGTTATTTTTGCCTTACAGAAAGCAACCAAAAATCATGAGATGGATGAATAATTGGCTAAGGGTCTCTGTACAGCTTGTGGAAGTGAACTTGCAGTAGCAGCCATACAACATTTTTGGGGGTCCTTTTGTCTTGTTTTTCAAAAAAATTTGATTTCATGGCTTTCTGTAGAATATTGTAATAATTCTGCTTGTAAATACAATAAAATCACAGTTTGCTGAGATTGCCTCAGTTTTGTTGATGGAAAACCTGCATGAAATACAAGTGATTTGTACAAGTGTTTGAGTGAATGGGATGATTTACAATGTTTAAAACAACTGAGTATAAAAGTATTTAATGTTGTACCATTGTATTTACCATTGTACCTCAGACCCATCTCAGGTGCCTCACCCTGCCCCACAACAACCTGCAAGCACAGAACGGCCATCCTGAATAGTTCAGGGATGGGGTTAAAAACACACTTTAATTGGGCTGTTTACATTAAAGATTATTTTTCACCACTGTTTAAAAAACCGAAGAAAATACAAAAATATTTTTAAAAGATAAACAAATTACATTTAAAAGTGCTGTGGTTTGGCCCCCGTTTTGTCCTGTTTTGCTGCGTGGGGCTCCTCTTGGTGTTGGCAGAACTTGTCGGGAGGGAATCCCAGGGCAGTGCAGGCCCAGGGTTTGTCATGGGGCCTTGTGGGCTACATCTGATCCCTGAAAAACGGTCCTTTTGGTGGGGATAGGATTGTTTATTTTTTCATTTTCTGCATAGTTGGCTGGTTGTCAAAAAACCCAGGTTTTTACATATCTGGGAGTAGTACAAGAAGCGTGGACTAGGTGAGACGGGAAGCCCTTCTCAGCCCAAGGACACCAGCCTGGAACGCCAGGGGCATGAAGCCAAACATCAGTAACAGGAGCAAACACCCACACGAGGGCCATGCTGGACACACATGAGACATTCAGATCTGAACTATCAACTCTAAAGGGTCAGCTGAGCAGTGAGGATGTTTTAGCATTAAGGCAGTGAAGACTCAGGCTAATTCTCTATAGGCTGCTGGGAGTGCTGCCCTGTGCAGAATTGAGCTACCTCTTTCCTTAAACACCAACGCTTCTTCTTTTTCTTCTGCCAACGTACAGTTGTTCACCTGGGGACCAGAAAAATCAAAAAGAGGGTTAGTTTAAAAGACCATGTAAAAAGACAAGAGATCCAAACCAAAAAACAGGCTCTTTTCCAGCTATTCCCAGGGATTGGCTGGTGCCACTCCCTGACAGTCAAACCCTTCACGTGTTCCTACCTTTCTCTCCCTTCTCTCCTTTTGGTCCCCTGTGCCCTTGTCGTCCTGGTGCGCCCATCGGCCCAGGGTCACCTGAAGGAATGAGAAGACCAAGTTTGCCCTTGAGCACAAGTGACCCACAGCCAGGCCAGGAGAAGGGACACCAAGTCAGGACAATGCTTTGGCTGAGATCCTGAAGGTGCCACCTTCACTGTGAGGGTGTGACCTTGAGCAGTGCTGTGACCTCTGTGGTCACAGTGCTGCTTCCTGGGCATCACAAGGCTGAAGAGGGTAAGGATGGCAAGTCTTACCTTTGGGTCCACGATAACCCCTCTCCCCCTTTTCACCGGGTGGCCCCTGGATGGCACCATGTGCTGGAGAGGAAAATGAAGGAGAGTGAATGGGTGGGAGAAACAACTGCCCACTCAGAGACGCTGTGAGTCACACTGAAGGACATTTCTCTCTTGGTTAGATGGGATTAGACTGACAGCAAGGTTTTTAAACAGGGTTTTGGTCCCAATGAAGTCCCAAGGACAGGCTGCGATGTCATTTCACCAGCACTGCTCTGTCACTCTCTTTGGGTGTCCTGGCTGTCACTAGGGCTAGAGCTGGCCCATGCTCATGGTGGGGAGTCTGAGAGCAGAGTGAGAAGCTGGCTCATGTTTCTGCACGTGTACCAGCTAAACCATGTTAAAATGGGCCACAGGGATTGTAAGCAGAGGCCTTCAGGGTTTGGGATGAATTTCCTACAAATAGCGGGAAAAACTGATGTCCTTCCTAATGATAAAACTGCACCTCCCCAGCAAGGAAGGAAGAGGATGGAAAGACCATCCACCTTCAACTCTGCACCTTGACTTTTGCAGTGTGCAAAGGTGAGAACATCAGTAGGTCTGTGAGAGGCTGGGGAGATCTAACATGCATGAGCCAGAAATGCCAAGTCAAAACATCACTCACTTCTGAAGAAGTCCATGAGGTCTGCGGTGACATTGCCATAGGCTGCAAAGACCTTGCTGATGCCAGGGGGACCAGGAGGGCCTGGGGGACCTGCAGGGCCCTGTGCAGTGTAAGACATCAGATCCTGGAGAATACCTCGGCCTGTGGAATTAAAGATGTCGTTTGAAAGGAGCTCTGGGAGAACTGTGGCTGCATACTGAGGCAGAAGGTGTAAGGGAGAGCTGTGGACAGCAGGAAGGAGAGGGAAGTGAACAGCACGACCAGGCACAGGGGGTTTGGAGTTGTAGGCTGGGGTAGGGAGGGTCAGGATGAGCAGGCACTGCACTCACTCTGCAGGCTCTCTGACACACGGAGTGCCAGCTCATCCAGGGAACCAGTGAAGGAGTTGCTGTAGGATCTGCTCGACCCTGCTGATCTGTGTGATTCCTCTGTCAGCAGCCCCTCAAAAGACCCATCAGTGCCCATGGAGGCATCGTAGGTGCCATCGCTGCCCACTGAGGTGTGGTAAGAGGACACGCTGCTGCTGGAGCTGCCATATGAGCTGCCTGTGCCCAGCGAGCCCCCGTGGGAGCCCTCAGCACCAAGGGATCCTCCGTGCAAGTGCTCAGAAGCTCGTAACCCTTGGTACGATGAAGACATAGACCCAGACACAAAGCCGCTGTCTCCTTTGGGTCCTGGTGGTCCCTGTGGCCCAGGGGGCCCAGGGGGTCCTGATATGTAGCTCCGAACTTCATCACCTGCAAAATACAAGGGAGGAACTTCAGGGACACTGGGCTTGACAGAGGTCCTGTGCTACCACCTGAATGAAGACTGGAGTGTGAATTTCTGTCCCACCAACCATCACAGTGACCGTCATCCAGTGCCATTTTTCAGGCAGCAGGCACATGTCAACCTTGAATTCTACAGATGGCAAGACACTCTCCTCCGAATCTCTCCCACAATTTTGTGTGCCCGATCTTGGGAACATGCCCAGTGATTTTGCTGAAGGGTGCACTCCTCAGGCCAATTTCAGCACCCCTGCCAAAAGAGCCATTCTGTGACCAGTATGCCAAAACAGGTGTTTTTGAAAGCCTGCCCTGAATGACTTGCCAGGATAAGCTCAGACCATTGCTTCACAGCTAGCTCAGTGCCGCCTTCCAACCCCTCCATTATCCATGGCTCTGTGGGCAGGTGTTTACCAAAGAAAACGCTTTTTCCATGGTAGAACTCTGCTGGTGACCTTACTAGGGACCCGTGTTCAGCACAGGCCAATTGTAACTACCCAGTGCTTGTCCCTGTTGTCTCACAACACAGACTTGGCTGGCAGTTGGACTGAGAGGAGAAAAGCCTACAGGGTGCAGCACACTCCTGTAGACCTGGCTGTAGAGGGAAGGTGTTGCTGTAGTCCCAGTTCAGGGAGGGCTCCTACAGGAATGTCTCAGCTCTGGCAGAGCCAGTCACCTACACAAAGCAAAGCATGTCTTGGGATGTGTGCAGGAAGGATGGATGGTGTTCCCTTACTCTTCAGGTAGTGGATCAGCTCACTCCTGAACTCGTCACTGTTGGTGATGTCAGCATAGGACAGGAGGCCAGTTCCAGAGAAACCTGGTGGTCCTGGAGGGCCAGGAGGGCCAGGTGGGCCCCGGGCTCCAGAAAGGGAAGAGTATCCAACCTCTTGAGAGAGAGAAAGAATTATTTTCCATCAGTGAGAGGATAAGGAAATTCCACATGTCTGGACATCTCGAAAGTTTAAAGGCTCCAACCTCAACTTCCATCCCTTTACAGATGACATTGACAAAATTGTTTTCTTTACAGTGACTTTGTTCCCAGTGGGCAATCACATCCCTGCTAAGCTAAACCTCAGCCTCAGTCCCCCCAGCATCTACAAACAGAATCACCCTGCAAGCTGTGAGAAACACAAGTGCTTTACTTTGAAGGTAGGCAGAGAAGTCCTCCAGAGAGGTGCCTGGTGATCCAGGGATCCCTGGAGGTCCTGGGGGGCCTGCAGGACCAGGGGGCCCAACAATACCACTGAATTCAGAGTCTGTAAGACACAAAGGAAGAAAAGAAGTCACCCAAACAACCACAACCCTAATGAATGTTCCTTGACTATACAGGTTATGCCAGATACAGCCAAGTAGAAGGGTTTTTTTCTCTCCAGTACCTTCTGGTGCAGCCTTCTTGGTGCACCTCACTTCCCTGCATATAGATGTCATATTGGACAACCAGGTGATTCCAAAGAGAGTAAAGTCCCTATTTTTAAAATACACTTTTGAAGAGGGATAAGAAATGAGGCCTTTATGCTGCAGTTTGGATACGACAAAGGGCTCCTTCATGCCCAACTCCAAGACAGCCCCACTGCTGTTGCTCCTCACAGGAGCATGGTGATGCAGCTGCAGCTCCCTGTGGGGTGTGCAGGTGCCAGCAGAGGCCTGCAGTGCTGCTAAGGACAAAGGACCATCAGAGGGTTATTTGTGATGATAAGCAAGAAGGGAAATTCTGTGCCTAAGGCTGTAAAAAAGATCCTGGGGCACATAGAGCCCCATGACAGAGGAGTGAAGAAGTTGGCTTACTTCGCAGGTACGCTGTCAGGTCACTGTAAGATATTCCAGGTGACCCTGGAGGCCCAGGTGGTCCAGGCAGTCCAATGCTCATCCCAGAACCTGCAAAAGATGGCTAAGGTGAAATTTTTGTTCCTAATCTCAATTTTTAACACAGAAAGGATTCATCACTAGTCTGTGGATGGTATCTTAGCTACAGGGTATCTTTGCTCTCTCCCAAGTCTCTCACAGTCCCTGTGAGGAGGTCTCGGTACATAGGGATTCACACAACTAGCACTGGAATTGTTTCTGACTGACAGCATGAGCTTTGTGCTGGGCTCCCAAAGAAACAGAGGGAAACACACACTAATAAAACCATTACTTGACAAGTAGCTGATAAACCTCCTGGTCAGCTCATCATAATCCAGTGACAGAGACGTTCCATCTCCCCCTGGCCCAGGAGGTCCCGGTGGGCCCTGAGGTCCAATGAGATACTGTCGAATTTCTTCTCCTAGAAATGAAAAAAAGCATCTTTTAAGGCTGTCCAGCTGTTGCACAGACACCAAGCGTGAGGAGTTCCCAGCCTGTGAGCTGAGCCCCCACCACCAGGGAAACCATCAAAACCTATGGATGCAAAGCTCCTTTCCTCCCTCTTTTCTGGGTGAATTGTCCTGTATATGGTGCCAGAAACATTTGTGACAAGGCTGGGAACCTACTATAACAAGGATGAGAATTTGGATTGCTTAAGGGACTCCCCAGTGGTCTGTTTGTTTCAAGACAGCCTGGACAACCTCTTGGGTAATGGGAATGAAAAGCAGCTCAGCTGGGAAAGACCATGCTGAGCTTTGTGGCACTTTGAAGCCATTTGGAGCACAGTGCTGGCCAGCAGCATCAATACCTGCAGGGACAGCCAAATGACATCCTGGAGATTTACCTGGCAGCCCACAGTAACAGTGTGTATAGAAAAGAATACAGACTTGGGGATCCCCCTCACCTTAAGAACAACAACATAGCAAGGCTATGGGGGGAACACTGAGAGTGGAGGAGCTGGAAAGTAGAACACTCTGAAGCAGCTGCAGGTAACTCCAGTTGCAGACTGGAGACTGGAAGGGAAATGCAGATCTCCAGGATGATGGGATGCTTTACCCTCAATCCCCTGTTTCCCTTGAGGGTCACTTACTTTGCAGCAGGTCCAGAAGCTCTTGGTACAAAATGGATGTAGTGGATACTGAGCTAGAAAATGACTCATAGCGACCTGAAGAGCCTGTGGGAATGAGAAGGTTTTACATGAGCCAGTATGAGACAGAAGGTGAGGAGGGGTCAGGAAGGAACAAAGGAAAGATGAATTAATTAATTGGTAGAATGGGCTTCTCATGCCCCCAACTATGAAACAGTTGCTGTCTCACACATCCTGGTCATCTCCAGGTCACCTCACACAGCTGTGTGCTCTGTGCATTTCTGGTTAAGATTCCAGGCTACTTCCAAAAGTTCTGGGAATTTCATCTATTTTAGGAGGGCCCCAAGCACACAAGACAACCCCAAATACTTGAGACCACATATACCAAATAGAGCCACCTCTGTTTGGGTCTTTGGGGTGCCAAAGAGTCTAACAGCAAATGTTTAATATGAGACTTTTTAAACAGCAGCAACTGCTAGTTAATCTAACTGTTAAAAAAGGACAAGGCTCAGAGGACACCTCAGCTGTGTGGAGCCCTGGGGCTAGACTGCTGAATATGAATAACCTGGTTGGGGTGCTGCTATTTAAAGCCTTGTTTCTCTGGTTCTCACCTCCTAGGTGCTGCACAAGCTCAGCTGAGGCATGACTCAGTACAGAGTTTACCAACACAGTGCTTACTCGTCATATAGCTCATGACACGGGTGGCCAGCTCTGCATAATCCAAGGTCACCCCATCCGCAGTGGTGATAAGTCCAGGTGGGCCTGGAGGGCCTGGTGGGCCTTGAGCACCCGTCAAATAATGTCTGATGTTGTCACCTAGAAAGCCCAAGATATGCCCACATCACTAAGAGGGAAAACTGACCATATGCACAATTACCATCCCCTCTTCCTCTGACAAAGAACAGGACAACAGAAGGATAGTTCTACAGAGGCCACAGAGGACAACAGCATTTCACAGTATTCAGCAGAAATAAGCCCGGAGTAGCAGGGCTGTTGTTTTTAAAAGAAGAGGGGCAAGGCCCTAGGGACCAAAAGAGAGACAGGCATGAAACTGCTAACCCACAGCAAAAATCTCATTATACTCACTCTTCAGGTAGTCAGTGACATACTGCTGAATCTCTTGAGATGAACCTCCACTTGGACCAGGAGGACCAGGTGGCCCAGGAGGTCCTGGGGGTCCCTGAATTTGTCTGGATCCACCTACAAAGCATTGTAAGGAGAAGGAGAGTTTTTGGCATAGCTGCATTAGACCAAGTGATATTAAAGTGTACTTGCATTAAGCCCTTCCCACAGGCCTGGAAAGAACTGTGGAAATTGAATATGGAGTGGCTCCCTCTGCATCTTTAAACACAGTCTGAGCATGGGCTATTTGGCAGTATAATATCTTCAATTAATTCAGCATCTTATAATTCAGCCTGTGCAGGGCTGAGTCCAGAGACATTCCTGGCTTCGTACAGGCAGACCTGGTGGGTTTTTGCACTAGAGTGCAGTGCTGTGCAGAATACAGACGGAGATCACAGAGCTCAAGCTCATTAGTCTAATATCACTGCCCTGCTGCTCCCAATCCCAGTCAGCCTGGGCAGCACCAGTTCAAGAACCTGTCCACAGAGAGGCAAAACTCTGGCTTAAAGGATTCCCAGTAAGCTGGAAAAAGAAAGCTGCCAATTCTTAAATTTTCTGATTTAAGGCAAGCTGTGCAAAAAGAGGTTTTGAACACAAATCCCATCAGCATTAGTATGGCACCCACACCGGTAAAAGTCAAAGGAGCTTTTTCAAAGCCTCCACCAGGATATCAGCATTACTTGTTAATATCAGAGCAATGATGGTCTGGCCTCTTACCTCGAGATGCTCCTGGGATGCCAGGTGCACCTGGGACACCTGCATCACCTGGAAAAGAGTGAGGGAGACAGACACTTGTAATGGGTGTGACTGCATGCTGCATACTTGGTCATGTGAAACAGCTGAGCTACGTGTTGTTAGAGAAGCAACTACCCAGCCCTTACAATGACTGTCTTGAAATGCCAGCTTGTTGGGGATGAGCATAAGGAAGAGGCCATGGCAACTTTCCTGAGCCCTCTGCGACCTGGTCAAGTGCCTTGTGCTCACAGCAATTCTATTGCTGTGGTCCTGCTTTGCCTGAAAAGGTGAGCACAGCTCTAGTTCCCAAAGGACAGGGCTGTTCCATCCTTTAGCCTCAACCGTGCTAGGATGTGTGAAGCCACCCCCAAAAAAAGAAAGAAGATTTTGAACTTCACCTTTTGGTCCAGGTGGGCCAGGTGGGCCTGGGGGTCCCTGTATGGTGACTCTTTCACCTGCCAGTTGCAGAAAGAGAGTCAGAGATTCACAGGAATAAAGTATGTGGACATAATCCTGCCTCCACTAAAATTAAGTTAGAATGATAGAGCAGGATTTTGGCCCAATTTCAGCCCAGGGACAATGAATTCAAAGGAGAAAAGGGGGCACAAACTAACCGTGGGAGGAGAAAGCTGAAAGGCCAGGGTCACCCGGTTCTCCTGCAGGAGACACAGAAGTGAGGGAGCAGTCACACACCCAGGCAAGCTACCCTGAAACCCACCAAGATCTCCTTACCTGTGAATCCCCGTGGACCTNCTGCAATTCAAACAAAGAGATTTCTTCATGACATCCAACAGAACATGAAACAAGGTTCCTCTGGCTCCACTTGGTCCTAGCCATATATGTGCTCTCTGGAACCCCAACAGGACATTCCNCAGAGGAACAGCGTTAGGATTTGCTTTATTCTCATCAGCAACATCCCAGCCCACACTGCAGCACATCATCTCGGCCTTCAAATTGTAGGGGAGAAATGGGTAAAGGGAGCAGGTCCACGTTTTCCTGCCAGCTGAGAGCTGAGCTACACTTCACAGGGCCACCTCCTTGCACTGACTTAGCCCACAGTGCATTTTGCAAAAAGGCTGTCCCCTTCCATGGCAAATCTGAAGTTCTGAATGTTCTTGAGTATAATGGCCTTGTGAAGTTGGGATCTGAATGCAGTGACCGCCTTGACACCAGTACTGGAGGCTAATGAATTTCTTTGACAAAGACTGACTTATTTTACAGCAGACAGGAGTCCTACTTAGTGACAACTGTGCTAGCTTTCTTACACACAAAGGCAGGAATTTCTGCTCCCAAGCCCTTCCTTCTTTCCAGTCTAAGGTGCTGAGATCCCTCCAGTACTTTGGTGAGGCAGCATGATATACCCACCTTGGTCTCCCTTCGGGCCTGGTGGTCCTGGTGGTCCTGGTGGACCTGTGAAGAATGCTTCTG
>VYZR01011665.1:31392-47020 GCA_013400675.1 Oxylabes madagascariensis | reverse complement strand
ACAGAACTGGAAATCCAGTGATTATTGTAGGATGTTTGAAATCACTGAAAATCCAGTAATTATTGTAGTTGATATTTGTGGGCCTGATATTTCTGGGTCTGAGGGATTTTAGCCTGCTAGCAGCTGCTAACCTTTTTCCCAAGGGAAAATTCCTCAAGAAAGTTTCTTCTCAAAACAATCTTGGCAAACAACTATCCTTTCTCAAAACAATCTTTCTCCAGGTGGTGTTTTGCCTTTCTAGTTCTCAAAAAAAAAAAAAAGGAAAACATTTTAGCTGTTTTCTAGTTTAACCAATGGGATTAGAGAGATGTCATTCCTATTCACCAATCGTGGGGAGGGTGTATTGGGACAGGTTATGAAAAGTAGTAAGAATTAGACAATAAAGCCTCCTTTCTATGCTCTTTGCCTTGTGAAATATTTGGAGTCTCTCATCTTTTTCTCGTGTCCTACAATGACAGATGTTTATGAAGAAACTTAATGGGATGTGATTTTTTTTTTAAGTATGTCTTTGACTTAATTGTTTTTTTTCTTACATGTCACACACACTGTGACATCCCTTGTTGTGCTAAACACCGTATCCAGATAGAAGGTTTTACAATCCAAGAGGATGGGAAAGGCCAAGGGTGAGAACAAGCAAGGCTATCCCCAGGGGCTGTCATCTGGCCATGCCTCAGGGAGGTCTGCAGGTAACATTGGCTGTCTTTGATCTCCTTTTGCACTGCAGGACTGAGGCATTTCTCACAGCACTGAGAAATGACATGTCGAGGGTGGACACCTTGGTGCAGCTGAGAAATCACTGAGTTCTCTGCATAGCAATCCTGTAGCCCTGATTTAATGCCTGAGATGTTCTGGTTTCTGGGAAATTCCTTTCCCAGGAAACTTTCTGTAAACAAGAGAAATGTTTTTGTAACTGTACCTATGTTTATCCATTCTTTCTCACAGGAGAGGTTTCTTGATGAACATCTGATTTAACCAATGTGATTGAAGAGGTTTGCCTTTGTTTCACCAATCAAATTAGTCTATGTAAAATAGTATAAAAGAGAGGGACATCTCGAAAATAAAGAGTCATTTTTTTCTAAGCCTTCTGATCAAGAGTCTGTGTTGTTATTTGGTGTACAACAGTGACACAATCCAGGCTTTTTCTGCAAGAACCATCCTTCTTCAGACTTGTCACACTTGAGCCATGCTCATGTCTCAACAGGAACTGTGTAAGAAGTTACAAAGAGCTTAGAAACCAAGGGTGTATTGTCTTGTGCAGGTATTTCTTAGAAACTGTTGGCAGTGTTATTTTCAAGTAAGAATTTGTTGCACAAAGAGGAGTGACTTGTCAGACAAATGCAAGAAGAAAACAGTACATATAACCATTCAAGTGAAAGTTTTACTGTAGGTGGAATGAGTCTAAAGTCAGGACCTTCTTCTTCCTCCCTTTTTGAAGGGAAGAAGTCCTTTTGAAAGGACTTCTTGTCCTTTATCAGGCTTCTAAGAAAAATCTCACGCAGACTTGTTGAGTCCTGCATTGCTCTCTGCACAAGGGTCAAACTGTGCCCCTCTTTGTTCAGGATGCGGAAGACTGAAGAGCTCCTTGGCCGTGCAGCTCTCAGGAGTGAAGCTACAAACCCCAGGCAAACATGAGCTGTGCTGCTTTGAAAATCGCTTCTTTGCAGCTAACTTAGGGGCTGGTAATGCAGCACATGGTTGGACTCTGCCAGTGTGATGTCTGTGTTGAGCTGGGGAGCAGAAGGAGCCTGTTCAGCTCTGTCCCAGCCTGACATTGCTTAAGGCTGGGGGAGATGCAATTTCACTGCACTGCCTGATGTCTTATGCATAGAGTTTCTAGCAAAAACGGGCCAGAGCTCCCATTTTTCTATCCAGACTGCAATGAGGTTAATCCTAACAATGTGCAGCTCCTGCTGGAAATATTTTTTAGGTGGTGGGTGTGTTTGAAAAGAAAGATGATGGTTCTTCCCTTGCTTTTGGCCGTAAAGGAGGCATTTAGATTTCAACATTTCTCTCTTAACTGCTGCCTTTCGGTGAACCCTTTCCTCTGTCTGGGTGAAGTTTTGGGGTCAAATGAGAATTCTGGCTCTGTGGTGAAATAGCAGATGATGGCAGTGGTGACAGTGATTACCAGTCATCTTGCACCTATGCCTTGAAGTGCTGGCTGGTGGGAAAGGGCTGGTTGTTCCATGTTGAGGGTTACTGTGCGTGCTGTGCGTGCTCATCTGGGGCACACAGCCCAAGCAAACCCAGTTTCTCCACTGGTGCCAGCAGGGCACTGAGATCACAGCCCCTGTACCACACTGGGCAGGGGAAGTTGGAGCTACCAGCCTTTGAAGGTGTTTCCAAGGCGTTTGATTCTGACCTAGGAGGGCTGGGTCTCGCCGATCGTGACTGAGCTCTGAGCACTGCTGCCTCCTTTGGCTGCTTCATGCTTGGAGCTGCTGCTTATGCAGTGGTACAGGTTGTCCTGCTTCTGCCCAAACTGCTCATCACCAATAAAACAGCTCTGAAATGTGATGGGATGAAACCATTTCATAAGGAATGATTTTATTCCTATTTTCCTCTCTCATTGCTGTGACAAGCGCTGGAGTTCCTCCAGACCGTCAGTGGGCTACAGCCTGGGACCCTCTTTCCAAATCTGTTTTCTGCTTTATTTCTTAGTGTCATGTTTTGTTTCCATGGAGACTCCCCAGCCTAACTCAAGTTACAATACTGTCAGGTGCATGAACCGTGCTGTCATTAAAGAGCATCCTCAGCTCTGGATGTTTGCTCATCACGTGTCCTGCTGGACAGTCAATGTGGTATCAGGAGAGGCTACGTGGTCACCAAAACTTGATGGGAGCCTGAAGGCTTTGGAAGAGCTGGTGGAGCCAGCTGTTGCACCCCTGGAGAGGAGTTTCCTTTGGCTGGTGTTCCTTGAAGTTATTGTGCCCACAGCAGTTCTATTCATAGGAAAGGAGGGGTGTTCTGCCATTTTCAAAAGAATTAGCTTGGGCTACTTGTAAAAGCCTCTCTGCAAAATTCGTATTGAAAAGAGTAGATTTACAACAGCAGGAAAGAAGTTAAACAGAAAATATGTTGTTTCCAGGAAAATCAGATTAACTACAAGCTGTACTTTGGAGTGAAGGGCTGACTTCTACCACTGAGCATGGAGTATGTGAGGCAATTTTTGTGTGCTGTGATGAATAAGAGTGACTGATTAGCATCAGTATTTCTCATTCAGTTTGTGCCCTGAAATCTGCTCATGGCAATATCTTCCTTCTTTCAGCCCCATCCCTACTGTTTTCATTGAAGAACATCAGTATGAGAAAAAAGCTTGCTTTCATAGAGGCAAAAGTACTGTACCTAAAATAACAGTTTCCCCTTTCCCCTGTGAAATTTTACAGATGCTGTTATATTGGGAACCCCATTTTCTAAGTGCCACATTAGCAGGACAAAACACAGTGCACAAGAAAATTTGCAACCCTTTAAGGAAGAGCCATTAGACTGTGAGATAAAATGTGGCTCTGCATCTCTAAAAATAATATATTTGCATCTCTATAAGAACTTCAATTTTGGTAGCCAGGAATAGTCTAGGCATCTTCATTGTAATTATTAAGAATTACTAGCTTGCACAATTACTGCTTTGAGAGAGATGTGAATGTACATGGTATTTTAGAGGACAGGGAGAAGTGAAGAATTTATTGCTATTTAAAAAGCTGAAGTTTACTTGTTTGCTGGCAAACAGTATAGGAATTCAAGAACTGCCAAGGTGGAGAAAGCTGCGGGTTCATCTTGTTTGGGGTCTCTGATGGATGCTAAGATGTTCAGAGGAAGGGGGAAACCTTGTCTTAGCAGAAGTGAGAAAATTTTTTCATCCAGTGAAAACCAGGAGCAGGAAGAGGGAAGAGAGCAGAGATGCTGAGCACTTTTTTTTTTTTTTTAATGGTTGTTATTTAACTTTTAAAAACCCCAAAAAAAAAATCATCAGCTTGAAAGAAGACCGNTTTTTTTTTTTAATGGCTGTTACTTTACATTTGAAAAACCCGAAAAGAAAATCATCAGCTTGGAAAGAGATCAGTGTCAGGAAGTTCTTTCACATAAATCTGCAGCTCCTCTGGTTTAGGAACACAACATTTTGGTGCTCAGAAACTCCTTTTTACATTGTCAATCATGCAGCCATAGCCTGAGGACTGCCACAGAGCCCCCTGAACTCAGGGAAAGGCACTCATCATTCATTGTAGCTTGTATCAGGTTCAAACAGCAGAATTGGGCCCCCAAGGCCTGCAGCCTGGAAGGTGGGAGCAGCAGGAGTTTCTGCAGTGTGGACTGGGGTGATCAGGCCATGAATTTGCTGATTTTCTGCTTATATGATGGAAGAATAGTAATCTTTTCTGGAGCTATTGAAAATGCCCGCACCTCTGCGTCTTAGAACGGGTTTCACAGACCAAGTAAAACCGTTTTCCATTTTCTATTCTGCAAAACTGTATCTGTGCACTGTCGTTCCATGGCAGGATGGAATCTTCCCGTTCAGTGGCGTAGATCAGCTCTGCTGGCTTTGTGTTTCTCGTCAGCTCATTGCAGCGATTAAAATAGATGAGATAGGATGTACTTTTTGCATGAGCGCTGCCAGGACTGGCAGCCCTCCACAGGGCTGTACTGACAGGTGCAGATACCCCTTGTCAGCACAGAGGTGGCGGCTCACTGCTCCTGACTCCTCTCATGGCTGGGGTGGGAATGCTCCCACTGGCCCTGGGTGCAGACCAGCACTTGGATTTCATTTTGACCTCCATCAGTATCTCCTGCTGCAGAACGCTGCTGGAACGAGCTCTTAACATGCCTGTCTTCTGGCCCTCGAAAAGCCCCATTTTTCACAGCACATTTTCTTTTGAAGTCTGATTCAAAGCCCATTGTAATTGGTGTGGTGTCCTCTGCATTCTAATGCAGCCAAATCAATGGTCATGCATTTAGGAAGGAAGAAAATTGCTCGCATCTGCAGGGTGGGAGGATTCAATCTTAGAGTGCCATGATGTTTGAAAGGGTCTTGGATGTCAGGCTGAAACCCAGCCAGGTGTGAGCTCCAGCTTTGTGTGGCTGAACGTGGCCCTTGGCTGTACCTGTGGGGAAGGGATTGCTGCTCACACACACCCTGCTGATGACACAACTGCTTGGGCGTTCAGCCCCTCTCCGATGTCAACACGTTTTAGAAAAGGATTCTGGAAATTCGTAAAGGGCTCAGGAAAGTTCTGCAGAAATGGCTGGGTGTCTGTAAAACGTTCCTTTTTAACAAGAGGCTCAGTCTAGTTAAAATAAGGTTAAGAGATACTTATCGGAACTGTATAAACACTGTGGCAGGAGATTTATGGTTGCAGGAGGCTTTTTAAACTAATAGGCAAAAGTGGAACTATATAAATCAGGGGATGGGAACTAAAATTAAGCTAATACATGTTGGAAGAAGTGTAACCCCGAAAAAAATCCTACATAAGGACATAAGAGTGGGTCTTTATCACTAGAAGTCCATAGGAATATATCCATTTTGAAGGTCAGCATATTACTGACTTCCAGGGTAGCTGCAGGAGACTCTGATTAAAGATTTCTGGGTTGTACTATGTGTAAGACCTCATTAAATATTTAGACTCCCTGCTCTCGCCCTTAAAACCTAAGCACTTGGCAGTCACTGATGTGAGGGAGCTTTGGAGAAAATCCTTCCAAAGTTTAAGATTAAATATTAGCAAAATATCTTTTCACAGAAGGAGTTGTCAAGCACTTGAAAAGGCTGTCCAGAAGAGTGGTGGAGTCACTGTACCTGAAAGTCCTTAGGTATGGCACCTGGGGGTGTATTCAGTGGTGGGCTTGGATTTAGGTTGGACTCAGTGATTGCAGAGGGTTCATCACACTGCTGGGTGATAATTTCCATAAGGATCCAGACTCCGCCAGCCAGGATTGCTCCAAATTCCAATGATTTAAAAAAATAATTCTTTTTCTTTGCTGGTCTGATTTGTTGTTTTTGTTAATAACTTTAAACTGATATTTCTTAGCGTATATTTTTGCTGGAGAAGCTTTTAGACGTAATGTTTTTAACTATATATAAAATTATTTCACTGATGCTTATGAATGTTTTATCCCAGGAACAAAATCTGTAGCTAAATATTCTGAGCAAGTAATGAAACTGTCTTTAAAGAAACCCTTTGGAATGCACATATTAAGTAAGTGAAGAAAGGAAGAATCAATGATTTTTTTTTTTTCATTCTCAACTGTCAGTTGTAGCTATCTTAGATGTTGCTCACAGATAAAATAACAAAGAGAGTTTCTTTTTCCCAGATTTTACTTTCCTTTAAACAACTGTCATCAGATTTACAGGTCACTGTGTGTGTTGCAAATAGGATTTTATACTAAGATCACAGTTTTGAGATTACAGATACTTTGTTTTTTTTAATACAGCATTTATTAAGGTAAAACTGAATAAATATCCTGTGCATCAATGCCCTTTGAGAAGGACTCTCCATTTCTGCGTTCTGTCAACACCATGCTCAGCTGAAAACACCCCCCATGTAAGGATCTCATCCCAGCTCCTCACAGACGGATTTCTACCCATGACCATGTGGCATCAGTTTGTGTCCTGCATCTTCCTTATTATTGTAAATTATAGGAAAAATAATAGTATCTATTATAACTTTGAAAATATAACTTTGGAAATATAACTTTGGAAAGCAGAGTGATTTTGATTTTTGAAATATAATACTCACAAGGTAGACTTGCTTTGGGAAGGGGTAGGCTGAATTCTTGCCTTGGAGATTTTTAAATTCACTAAAAAACTCAAGCTTCAGCAGAAGGAATGGATGTGGGTGAATTCAGCAGTGTCACAAAATCCAAATGGATGACATTTTAATGCCAAACAGAATTATACTTATGGAAAATAACAGTATTGTACCCTTCTTGATCTGCTTTAAAATGTTTCATTTGCCTTAATAAAGCCTTGGGATGCCCTTGTGTGGCTGATGCTATTAATGTTGAAGACCAGTGCTTTTAACAATAGCAATCTCTTGAAGTGCAGCATATGGGTATTATAAGAGTAAGAATAATATAAATTTAACTAAACTGGCTCAATGTGTCCCCTCCTGCTGGGGTAAAAGAACCCAACAAGCCAGAAATGAGAAGGAATGAAGAAGCAAAGCAGCTCATCAGAAAACAAAAGCACAATGTGCAATCAGCTGCACCTGCCCTTGCAAGGAAACTGCCCCAGAGATGCTTCCAGAACATGAAGCTGGTGCAGGAAATGAAGGTAAATGAGCTGCCCACCCCATGATGTAAATCTGAAATAGGGCCATGGGTTATATGGGATGTTCCTGAGAGCCCCCAAGCTGTGGGAGTGAATAAACCACTGAGCAGAACTTGCTGCACTTCTGGTAAGGGTGTTTGGCTATTTCCCTTTCCAGTTTCCATCCCTGAACTTTTTGCTGTGTTTGGATAAAACCTGCTCTTTCTTTTACCAAGATTTGTTCCCCGTGTTCGTTCTGTAGTGGTTATCGCTCATGCTGTTCTTTTTCAAGTATTTATTGCAGGTGCACTTCAGGGGTTGTGTTGTTTGGGAATTCTTACATTGCTGAAGAGCTCTTTCTAATGTTTGCCTGCACTTAAAGTGCTAAAATCTTGGGAGCTGTTTTTTTCCCTGAGATTTTGGGAGGTAATGGTAGCTTCTACAAATATCAACTGCCATTTATCAGGTTGTGTTTGAAATCTGACTTTTCCAAGATTTTTATAACTTAACATTTGAAGCATCTAAAATACAGAATTTTGGTGGCTTTTTTTCTTCATAAAGTTCTATCTTTTTCTACTTTGCAAAGCTGTCATAGCCGTCTGGGAAGGTAGTGTTTGTGTGCCTAGAATTGATAATATGTGATTCCTAGCAAATTTCAGATCCTCTTCAAGCAGAAATTCCTTTGATTTGGGGAGCCTCTGTAGGGCCGTATGGTGCTTAATCTCTAGGGTTATCTGTGTCACAGACATTATGCAAACGTTTATTTAGTTTAGTGCTAATGTGTATATTGTTCTTTTGCTGAAGTTTTTGTGCACATCTTGTAACTAAAGCATCTGTGTGAAGTCTTTGCTGCAGGAGAGAGCAGTGCAATATATGTCCATGGTATGTTCTGTTCTCACTGACTCCACAGCTTTTATTCTTCCTTCATGTTTTGGTTTTAGGAAAATATGGGGTATTTCTTAGCCTGCAGATTTTGTGCAGCTGCTGTTCTTCACCTGCTGTTTTGTCCTAGGGACTGTAAGACAAAGTGAATTTCTACTGTCAGAAAATAAGGTCTTTCTGCCCTCAGTCACTGATATAGTTTGCCTTGTTCCTGGAAGTAAAGAATACAGCAGTTGGAGTTGTCACTTTGTGGTGAAATTTGCTGTGCTGAGTGTGCTTTAACTTCAGGCACTGTCTGTTGCAATTGAGGAAGGAAAAGCTTCTTGATTATGGATGTTAATAATTAAAGATACAGGACATCACTATTTTGAAAGCCTTTTCCTTAGCAAGAGAAGCTTTTCAGGTGACCTATCTCTTGTGTGTGGCATTATCATCATCATACTGGGTGCAATACTATGGACTTGTGGGTTTCTAATTTTTTGGAAGGGCATGAGAATCAATGTTCAAATGGCCATTTCCCATAAATACAAACAAGATACATCTGAGGAGGGCTGTTCTAGGCAGTACAGTCTGGGCCTTAACCTCAAGTCCTTGCAAAGTGAAGAAAAATGTGATTTCCCATCTTGCTGGCACTCTGTTTTATTCTTATTGAGATGTTCTTTAACTGATAATCTCTCAAATGATTCCTTATATTGATTTGAGCAAACCACCTGCTGCTGTGGGACTTAATTGCTGGATAATCAATGCGTAATACTGTTACTTGGTTTTTTTTGGTTTTTTTTGCCTTTAAACAACATAAACCCCACCTCCTTGTGAACAGCTGAATTTCTGGCTGTCCCCTGCCAGCGTGGCACAGGGGCTGTGATGGCCACTCTGGGATCTGGGCTCTGCCTCACTGGGTCCAGGCTCTGGCAAAAACTTGCCAAGGATGTGGAATAACAGAAATTATTTCCGAGGTTTTGAGTCTATTTATAACTGGGGGGGGGGAAAAAAGAGTGCTTTTTAAAGGCAAAAACTGCATGAAATGTGTCCTGTCAAAATCTCGCTCATCAATGTCAAATTCTCATGACATTGACAAAATAGCTATTTCTGCATGGAAAATGTGACAAAACTGAGTTTTGAATTCGCTGCTGACTTTTGTGTTTGCTGCTTTCCTTGGAATTAGCTGGTTTCTTTGGGAAGGTGTTAATTTTAAGCTAGCAGCTCTAAAAATGGGTGAATTTTCTGCTCAGAGTAGTCTTGATGTTGAGTTTTTATTAAAACTGTAGTTTACTCTTTATGAAATACACGTCTGGGGAGCTGGGAGAATTGTGCGTAGCAAATTGTGAGACAGATAAAAGCACTGCATTTATGGCCTGTCTGTGACTCTGAGCTGGAGCCCCTAAAGATGTTCTCACTCCACAATGCAGCAGGAGGACAAAGTTGTTGCCAAATTCTCTTCTGAGGGATAAAGCTGTCAGTTTGTCATCATAATGTTGCCAAACATATGACAAGCTTGCACTTAGTTCACTTATTAATTATTAGACTTCCTGGACTTATTATGTACTTAAAAGTCGTATGAAAATTTTGTCTTGTTCAATGGTAGGTAAGAATAAGTGTGAAGGGCAGTGGGAACCAAGCACGGGCGGATGTTCTGTGAATGTGAAAGTTTCATTGACAAGAGAATGAAAAGGTAGCTGATAATCCTGACAGACAGTAAATTACAGGCAGGCGTTTGTTTCTGAGCCCCACTGCTTTTGCATTTCTTTTCATAGCCTAGGGAAAAATCTCTGCAGCAGATAAAAAACGTTTAGGAGTTAATGGTCCCTCGTTTGTAAGATCATTTCCCTTTTAACCTGAAAGCTGCCCCTATAGGATGTGACTTCCTCAGCACCTGTTTCAGAAGTCACTAAGTTGAGGGATCCAGGTGAAGTTTCTTGGAAAAAAGAAATATCTCAGGATCCACACCATTTTCCTCTCAGGTTTGGTGGAATCAGCTGCTCCTGGCTAGCGTTCCTCCCAGGAGAGGCTGGACCTGCCAGGAAGCTGTTTGGAGGCTTTCCCATGCTCTCCCTGAGGCTGATTTTATCCTTCCTTTGCAGATGCCTGTCCTGCTTGCTCATCTCTCAGGTCCTATTCAGAAGCCTGATTTATTTGCGTATATCTTTGGGGTTTTTTTCAATGCAGTCATTGCAACCTGTATTAGTGGTATTCTGGGGTTTTGTTTAATATTCTCCATTTCTTGGCAGCAAGCTCCTCCTTTTGGTGAAAAGAGTACTTCATCAGTATTTGTCATGTGGATTGAGCAGGCTGGGAGGTGGCAAAGGTGGCCAAACATGCCCTCTTCTCCCCAGGAATTGTGCTGGTGTAGGCTTTGCAGACTCAGTGTCGTGGGCTGAGGGATGGGCTTGTAGAGATGGCCTTGGACCACCAAAACCTGCCAAGGATCACACTGTCAGTGCAGGCGTCATAATTTAAAAACCTGTGACCCTGAACATATTGTCAGGGTGTGGTGAAAGCCAAGGGAAGTGGAGTTTTGGTGCCAGCGTTGCTAAGGTGGCTTGTCTTGTCCTCCAGTCTGTGAGCAGAGTAGGATGGAGTGGGAAGGTGGTGGAGGATCATTGAAAAGACTGCCGCTAGCTTGGCATTAGCTGGTTCCAGGAGGAGATACATGGAAATTAATTCCTGGAGAGTAGGTTTGATAAGCATCTTGAATTCTCCTGGGCTTGACTGGGAGCGGGTGATATTTAAGTATACGACTGAGAGGTTCAAATAAAGGTTTGTCCCTTACACAGCCTTGCTGTTACTCAGATATCTCTGGTTTTTGGCTGTCAGTGGGAAGAAGCAAAGCAAGCAGATGATGCTGAATTATACAGGCAGTAATGCATTATCATATTTTTCATTCATGGCGGAGGTGGATGAAATGTCTGTAGAGATATATTTGAAGTTCTCCTTAAATATTTTTAATAAAATCATGGTTTGCCGGTTTCAAAGCACTTGGTTTCCTCTGTTTGGTTACTTGTGGAAACCGGGACATTTTCAACATAAAAGACTGCATACAAGTTTTGCATCTCCAAGGTCTGTTGTAAATGGCATAAACCCCCCATCTTAGTATGGAATTAAGATGCAATCCTTCTTTGTGCATATTATCCGCTACTTTTTAATTTCATTTAGATAAGGCAATCTGGTCTGCTGCAGAACACTGAATCCCAGTAGTAATAATTCTGGTACACATCTGTACATTCAGCATCAGCTGCAGAGCAACCTATAGATATTTTTTGTTCTGTAATAAAAGCAACTTTAAAAAAAAAGAGGAAAAGCCAAATCCTGTAATCCTTTGTTCATCTTGAAGTGAAATTCTTCTGTGCTCTGTATGTGAGAGAGACAGCTGCTCCACAACACACTAAAGCTTTGTGTGCTTCAAAGGAAGAAGCACAGAGTAAATATCTGTTGCTGTCGGTGGAGTCCTGTTGTTGTTGTGCAAACATTTGATCCTGGGCCTTCCCTGCTCATTTTGCAACTTTTGAACTGTGTGGATCCCATGGGCACAACTTAAATATTCCCTGAGAACAATATAAGCTAACCTCTCATTTTTGAGGTCCATGGTATTTGTTATCCATGAAATACATAGTATTTGTAATGGTTTTAAATCTATTGTCATCTCCAAGATAACTGTTCTTTTTGTGCTATCAATTTTGATAGCTTTGTAATGTAAAGTTGTCCCCTGATTGGGGGTAATGCAGCAGCCACAAAAAAGCTATACTGACTTTTGAAATGTGCCTCACCCCTCAGTTCCCAAACTAATTTGGTATAACCAGGGCTCCAGAATAACTTCTCGGAATACTGCGGACATAAGCCTGTATAAGCCAATCTTTTATAACTGCTAGAGCAATAAAAACCACAGCTAAAACCCCATAATAGAAGTCATCTCCATGACAGAGTGGTAAAACTTGCTAGGACTTCTCCCACTGATGGCTATATTTATCTGCTGTGCCAGTGCTGGGCACTGAAGTGCTGCCTGGCCGTGTGCGCTGCCAGGGCTGGGTACGGAGGAGTTGAGCTCTCAGCATGAAGTTTTATCCACTCTGGTATTCATTTATCCATCAAAAATCAGATTATAACTAATCTACATTGGAACTGATTTGTAGTTGGAGTAATGTTTTTAAGAAGGGGAATAATCACATCCAATATGTATCAGTGCAGTTCATCTGTTGCCGTTTCCATTTAAGCCCTAATCTTTTCAGCACAAAAATGTTTATATGCCTAAGAATATGTCCATGCCTCCGGCACCAAAATCCTTTATTTTCCCATACTTACAGAAGATAAACATTTATAGATCCTCCTGCAAGATATTTCTGTGTTGCAGAATGCTTTGATGGTGTCTGTGAAAATATGTGTTTGGATTCTTTGCGATGACCAGTTTGGAAATGAAATTACACATCTCTTTAGGGAAGAAGCCTTGATAAATTATTTAAGCCTTTTAAAAATTAGTGTCTAATAAATACTGGCATATTCTTGTATGAAGTTCATTCTCGTATCTAAGGTTAAACTATAAAAGGATATAAGCCTTGAACCTGAGTAGAACTAATGCGTTCATAATATCCACTTCAAACGCTAGCTCAAATTTGTTCAAGCTATTGTGGAAAATATGTTCATTTCCCATGAAGGTTGCTCTGAATTGGTAGCAGCAGCATTACAAAAGCTTGCAGACCCATAGGATTAATACTAGAAGGGTAAAATGAACGTTAACAATCAGCCTAAAAGGCTAAAAAGAGTCCACTCTCTCTGTTTGTGTGGTTTCTTAGAGTATTGGAGGTGTTCTTTGAGGCCTGTATTTGAAAATGTCAGTATTAAGAGAATTTGGTGCCTGTTTGGGAGTTGGTTTCAGTGACTGGTTACCAGATTTGTGTGGGAGGGAATTCCACCAGGCTGGAGGTGTTTAAATCCATGTACTTGTCAGTGCTTGGGTGCTGAGCCAGGCTCGGGCTGCCCAACAACAATGACAGGAGATGGGGTTGGGCCAAAAAACGGGAATGAGGAAATCAACACAGGCACGTGGAAGAATGGGGCAGAGTTCTTCCCGATACAGCACGTGTGGAAAACCAGGTCTGTGTCAAATCCGCATTTCCAGTTGTGGATAGCCAAGAAATCTGCATAGCTGCAGGAGCAGGTGGGCGTGAGAAAGGTGAGCCTGGGAGCACTCAGGAGCCAGGGAATGGAGCACTCAGGAGCCAGGGAATGGAGCACTCAGGAGCCAGGGAGTGGAGCACAGCCCTGCCTCTGTCCCACGGTGCCCCCAAGCAGCAGATTTCAGACTCAACATCAGGCTCCAAACATGGTACACTCAAGACTGAGGAGTAAGAGACAGCTGATTCCAGTTCATTTACTCTAAAGCTTCATTCTCAGCATACTGTGTTAAATGTTTTCTCTCCTTAAATGTCTGTGGAATAACTGTGTGCCTTTTTTTGTGTATTCTTCTACCAGGATTTGCTTTGTTCAGATAGGCCTTGCACTTTTGCTCCATAGTTAAAATCTGTGTGTGGAAAATTGAAAGAAACAGATTCCAGTATGCAGGATGTATAAGAGAAAGTCTTTGTGATGGTTATGGGACCTGAATTTTATTGGTATCCCCTTTCCATCCTTCCCTTTTCATTGTTCGGACATTGTGTAAGTGGCCTGCCAGTCTTTGGGGAATATTTGTTCCCCATGCACAGTAAAAAGAAGTGCCAGTGTGGTTTAGAGTATGAGCAGGTAGCTATTGTTGTACACTAAACCATGATACAGACTCTTGATCAGAAGGTTAGAAATATAACTTTTTATTTCTGATTTTTTAAAATATTATTTTATATAGATTAATTTGATTGGTGAAACAAAGATAAACTTCTTTAATCACATTGGTTAAAACAGATGTTTATTAAGAAACTTCTCTTGTGAGAAGGAATGGATAAACATAGGTACAGTTACAAAAACATTTCTCTTGTTTACAGAAAATCGCCTGGAAAAAGAATTTGTGGAAACTAAAACATCTCAGGCATTAAATCAGGGCTACAGGTAGCTTCAGTTTTCCTGCAGCTCCAGGCAGTGTCCTGCCTTCATCACACTGGGGACACCTTCTGCTTTTGCTTTAGCAGCTGCGCTGTGCCACACTGCTGACTCTGTCTGCTTCGTGTGAATGTTCTAGCAGTCATGGCTCGCCTGTGATTGATCTGACTGAAATAATCAAAATCCCTGATAATCTGGGGTTGCAGTGTTTTGAATGGTTTTTGCTCCATGACTGGTGGCACCCCAACCATCAGAAGGTACAGTACAGAATCTGTACGTATTTCACTCTATTATTTTTCAGATCATTACCTTTTTATTAAATTCCTGAGGAGTTTCCTCTTCCTGATATTAATATAAATTAGCACACTAATAAAAGACCCACCATCCCCAGCTTGGAATGTCTGCTATCTATTTTACATTGTATTTTATTCCTCCTTTCTTTCCCAAGGTTTTCCTCCTCTCCCAACACTGTAATATATTGAAAAACCCATTGAATATAGGCAACTGCATCCAGCACTGCACGGAATACATCCTCATCATAGGAATGCTATTTTTCAGGTGAAAAATAAAACAGTAAGCCACTTTCTGTGAGGTCATAAATTCTTGAAATGCTTTGTCTTTTCTCTTTAAAATGCGTCACTTTCTGTAGTATGCTGAGGAATCTCTTTCCATCTCATTCTGCAAAATAACTTGGGGAATAAAGTTAAGAGTTTATCAAATACTGATTTTTAGTTGCTTATGTCTTTCTAGTCTGCTACAAAAGTGCTTGGCTTTGCTTGTAAGAAATCTACATTTTGGGGAATTTTTGTCAAGCTAAAGTGGTGCTGAGGTGAATGACTATGCACAGCAAAAAACATTAGCTGAGGAGCTGATGATATCTTTGAAGTGGTGCAATAACTCTTAAATAACTATTGAGTTTGAGGGGTTTTTTTGATTGCTAATGAGGGTTATATTGACATGACCTGTAACTTATTAGCATTTTGTTTTGTTGTTGTGCATTTTGTTTACTAGACAAATTATTTTTATTTCGGATTGCTCAGCAATAACTGTTTTATATTTAATTAAACTGATTTTTTCTTGTCTTTGCTCATTGTGTTCAACTTGGAAATAGAACAGCTGAAATGTGCTAATCCGATATTCTTTGAGAGCTGAAAATGTCTTTATTTTGGCTGAAAACAAGTTGTAAAAAATCACTTAGGGCTTCCTCAGAGAAATATAGAAAGTGTTCGCTTTCAATTTATCCTCTTTACTCCATTTTGGAGAGATAATGTTGGCACAGAAGGCATTAGTTTTTTCTGTTTTTCCTTAAACCTTCTGGCATTTCCACTTTCATCTAGATCTCAAAGCTCTGAGGTTAGGGCTCGTTAGATATCCTCAATATCTATTGTTCCTTTATTTGCTGCTAAGTTTCTGACGTTTTTAGGTGGTGACTGTGCAAAATTAAGTTTAAGGTGAGAGCAGCCTGTCAGGTGCTGCCAGTGGATGTAT
>VYZR01011665.1:16190-30514 GCA_013400675.1 Oxylabes madagascariensis | reverse complement strand
GTGGGATCTCCACTCTGCAAGGAACAGTGTGGGGCACAGTAATTCTGCATACAGGGCTTTCCTCCCTGCAACTTGAGATTATTTACTGAAATAGATTCTATTGCATAGATGTGGCAGCATCAGTAACTTCATCTAAACAGGTTGTAACAGCCAAGTTTGCCTGTAGCATCCCCGTGTAAAATCAACTTGCTCATCTTCACAGTCACAGCAGCTCTAGAGCAGCCTTACAGCTCTGTTGAGAAAGAAACGAGGTAATGTGTCAGTGTCTGGAGAAGTGTGAGTGTTCCTGCAGTTTATTTGAAGCTGGATCATTAGGAATCAGTTTATCTAGTGGAATAAATAGCCCCAGTGCTTCCTGGAGTTATACCCAAGGCTCCTCTCCACAGGTTATTAAAAATAAAATGAAAAGTGGGAAAATATATTAGTGCAGCATCTTGTTTGTGAAGGCGAAGAAATTCTTTAGAGGGACCTAAATCCTGTATAGATGTGTCAGCCTTGTGGAAGACCTGATTAAATGCAAATAAAAGGGACAATTGCTAAAAGAGTAAACAAGTGTTGAGAGACTGATGTTATGAGCTTGGCCATGTGCTGCCTTGTGTTGATATATATACATGTTATCTTGATATATAACTGATATATTTCCATAGAACCTGCTTTCCTTCTTTCTTACCAGCAAAGCTCTGATACCATTATGGTACCAAATACTCTGATACCAAAACTGCTCTGTCACTTCTCTCCTCGGAGGTACAGGGGAGAGAAAATACAACCAAAGGCTCGTGGGTTGAGGTAAGGACAGGGAGATCACTCAGCAGTTGCTGTCATGGGCAAAACACTCAACTTGGAGACATTAGTTTAGTTTGTTACCAACCAAATCAGACCAGGGTGCGGAGAAATAAACCCAAATGTTACAACAGCTGCCCCCACAACCCCACCCTTCCTCACAGACTCTGCTTTATTCCCATTTTCTCTACCTCCTCCTCTCTGGTGTTGCTGATGGGCTCAGCCTTGGTCTGTTGGAGCTGGCTGGGACACGGGGGAAGCTTCTGGCGGCTTTTCAGAGAAGCCAAATCTGTGGTGTCCTCCTGCTGCCAAAACCTGACCACACAAACCCAGTACATTCCACCCCTCCTGGTTTAGTGTTCGTTTATATGAATAATGCACATTTTCTGACACAGGACCCTTGCTTATTCCATAAATAATGTCCCCTACAGATACCTGGACTGAGTTCTAGAGTAGTTCTTGAATATACTCATGCCTTGAATGCTGGGAGAAGTATTCCCCTAGCGTTGCCTGTATTGGTGGAATTGTTCACCTCTGAGTGCTTTGTCAACAGGCAATTGCCTTTCCTTGGTTCAGGGAGGTGCCTGAGCCGTGCCTGATCCTGAGGTTTATATTGGAACAAAGGAGTGGTGCAAATGTGTTCATCTGCACTCTGTGCATGTACAAATGAGAGTGCACAGCCAGCATTCCCTGGGGCAGGCAAATAATCCAGCTCTGATTCATCATCTGCAAGCAGGAGAATTCCCAGTTTGGTTCATTCTAAGGAAGATACATGAAAATAGTCCAGATATCCCCCCAGATACGTTGTTACTGCCTCATCACAAGATCATTGTCTGTTTATGGAACTTCTGGAGAAAATATTAACACAAAATAGAAATTTCCAATACGACCTTCTATGTACCTGCAAAAATATGTAACTTTATTATATTGTATCTCTTGTTTCTCTTTTCTAGGGGAAGTAACATGTAGAGTAGTTCCTGGGCAGTACAAATTTGCTTTCCTTTTCACTGAGCCTGTTATTTATTCAGCAATTTACCAGTTTTTAATGACAATGAACACATTCTATACTATGGATAATTTTACTGTCATTGTATTAAGTTTTAATAATACTTTAAAATGAACAATTTTTATGACATATGTAATTTCACCGTCCCATAAAAACAGTCAGGAGAATAGAACAAATTAATGATGCTTACCAATAATGGATCTTGTCAAAATTAATTTTAAAATAACAATAATCATAGTAATTAGTAACAATGCGTTTCTTGAGTCAACCACTCTCTGTGCAATTTGCGTTTGATAAGAACGATGATTGTTCATCAGAACCTGTCGTGTGATCCTGACTAAATTTCAGCTTTATTTACCCAGATAAACTTGAATGCAAGTCCACTAAACCAGTGGATAAAGCTTGTAAAGTGCAATAGCTGCTATGCTTGTATAACAATTAAACGCACCTATGAACAAGAATATATTTTGAAAAATCAAGTAAGCTCCTCATCCCAGGAGCAAAATGCTGAGATTTGCACTTTATTGATTACTGAGCTGAGATTTTTACATTGATCCTCAGACTTGCTTGCTTTGCCCAAAGCCCGAGCTAGGAATGCAGCCTGTGGAAACCCAGGGATCGCTGCTCTCACTGTGATTGCTGCAGACACCGAGGTGGGCTCTGCCAGCAGAGTGCAGGGAATGCAGGACGTGGATGTGCAGCCTGGCTGCTGCCTCTGGCAGCTCCTTCAATGCTGATTTTCAGGGCTCAGGGCTGCAGTGAGCAGCTAACCTGGTGTAAATCTGCAGCTTGCTTTGTGTTGCTCCAATTTACCACATGCTTGCTGAGTGAGGAAAAATGCAGATTTTGTTGACCCAGTCTCCAAGCCACGCTCTGAATGTTGTGTCCTCCCCACTGGTGGTCTCTTGTTGATTCTGTGTTATTGGGCAGGGTGCTTCCCAGTTTGAAAACAGGGATTTGTAAATCGGCCTTCTGGATGTCTTCCCAAAGTTCTGTAGCATCTTTTTTCTCTTTTAATTAGTTGCCCCTGTGAAAAATGACAATCAGTTGTTTAAAAATTTTAAAAGTTTAATAGTAATAAAATAGTTATAAAAACAGTAATAAAATTTAGGACAATAAAAGACAATAAAAACCAAAGAATTACAGATGTCTGGATGCTCCTGGAAGCTAATCCCTCCACGAGAGCATGCTTACGAACAGAGGTTTTACCCTTAAAAGCAATAGCCTGTTGCATATTCATATAGCTTATAAATTCCTTGCAAACTAGGATTCTCTCGTTTTTGTCATCTGTTTTCTCTTAATCCTGGTGGCTCCTTAAAGACAGGAGAGGAGGTGGACTGATGTTTGTCTTTTCCAATAAGGGGCAGTAACTCTTGCTGTTATCTCTGTGCGAAGAATTTTCTTGGTTATCTTATCCAGTCCTTGTGCTGGTCACAAAAAAGGTATCTTACATAGCCTAACACTGTATTTAACACACTACTTAAAATGATTATTACAACATTACTAAAAAAAAAAAAGGATTAACATAACATTCCTTTCAAACATAACACATATAATATTCATTTTAATACTTGCAAAAAGCCAATCATATAACATGCATTTTTCACACCTCTAATAAGTAAATGCCAGAATCAAACTTGCATTCCCTGAATTGTACAATCCCCACGTACTTTGCATTAAGAACACTTCACTTTTAAAAGAGGAAGAGTGGTTATTATCCAGCCCACCACAGGGCAGCTGTGCCTGTGGCACTGGAGGTCTGATGCTGTAATTTAAGGCTCTTGCCTTAAATTAGGGGCTTGCTCACATTTCCTCCTCCTGGGTACAGCACTGGAAACTCAAGGGAAATTCCTCCTTCTCAGGAAATTCCTTTTATGCCAGTAAAACAATGCTTTGGTTTTTATCCTCCCCATAGAAGAAAAAAGTGTTTAAATCTCATACTTCATACAGCAACAGGTTAGTAGCAAATCTACTCGCAGCATTTTGCATGTGGTATTTTGCTGTAAATAGTAAGAAAACCACTTTGCTGTTGGTTCTGGAAAAGAAAAGCCTCTTGAATTAGGAAATACAGAGCAGTTCTGAGGGGAAGAAACTTGAGTGCTGCTCCACAGCATCTGGCATCTCAGAGGATTGCTGGTCGTGTCTCCAGAGCTGGAATAGGAAACTCAGGGAGTATCAGGATTGAGTTATTGAATGTCAGCTAATTCTCATAACAGTTACCAGGACTGTGATTTTGATTTGTGATTTTTGAAGGGTGATTTTGGTATGCTGAGCAGGTGCTGTTGCCACCCAGCGTGCAGTGACTGGCCCAGAGCTCTGCTCCTCCTGGGCACTGTGGGGACTCCCCTCCGGGGAGCTGGGGTGGAGGGAAAAGGATGTGGTGGGAAGCTGGAGGCAAGCATTGAGTAAGGCTTGCACCTGCTGAGACTTCCACTGTTGCTAATTAGTTGCAATTATTGGGTTTTTTTTTGCTGCAAATTAAAAATTACAGTTTTGAGTAATAGTTGAGCCAGTGAGAACAAGCCAAATGTATCACCTTCCAGAAATGCAGATATTTGTCCACATGGCACACTTGAAGACATTTTAAACTTGAATGCATTATGTCTTGTAACTTCTGGAGAACTAATCTAACCACATCATCTATTTCATAAGGCTGGTGTTTAAACTTTAAATCACTGTTTTCAGGAGTTGTTTGTTTGGCCTTATAAATTCAAATACATCTGAAACTTGTCATGCAAAATTCAAGTCAGAAAGCAATTCTCTGCACTGAAGTCTCAAGAAAAAAAAAGAGCTAAGTAATTTTCTTGTGAGATGTTTACTATGAAGAGAACAGCTTGTTGCTATAGAATCAAAAGTAAGTTTTTCAGATTTGATTTTTGAATGTCTTTAGCTGTTGCACTTAAAAACTGCGGAATGAATTATATTAGAGATTGGAACAGGCTACAGGAACAGTGAATCTAAACGACCTCTTTTAGAAATGAACAGGTACTGCATTAATGCACATATTAGGTCAATCTCTTGTTGTCTGTCGCAATAATTGACGCTCATTGCCTCTCCCTGAACGGCACGGTTGTTTCAGGGTGCTGTGTGACACCCAGCAAGAAAATCAGTCTTCTTGTAGTGACCTGGCACATCCTGCAGGCTCGGAGTGAAAAACGAGGCTTTGAGGAAGGCTGGAGGGGGATGGAGCTGGTGCCTCCACTGATCCCGTGGTTTGGGGGGAGCAGCAGAGGCACAGGGGTGTCACACTGGGGGTAGGACTGCTTCTTCTGGAAGGCACCAAAACCTGAGACCCCAGCCCTGGGTAATTATCACAGCTTTTGTGATGTTTTCTGATGGTATTCATCAAGCTATGATGTAAACCCTGCTCGTAACATGCTATTGTGAGTACTCTTGCTAAATTCTAGCCTGCTTAATGATATTCTTCTTAGCTACCTTCCCATTGATGTACTTTTATTCTGCATTTCTTACCTTGTTTTGTTGTATTGCATGAGTTCTTGTAGCAGACTCTGACTGTTCAACCTCTCTTGAGAAATGTCATTTGACTGGCATGTGAGATGAATAGGGATTCTTCTCCTGTGAGGAGATGCTGGACAGGAACATAAGGTTTTGCTGTAAGAAAATTCATGGAAATTTATGACAAAGCAACATTTTACCTCCTCTGGTGCTCTGAAAATTCATTGCAGCAGATGGCCTCGTGCTCAGTGATTTCTACTGTTAGCTTTTTACTATATAATTATATACAGTTTATATAGTTTACTATATAATTATATATAGTGCTGTTTACATATATAATTACACCATGCCCAGTGACTTCTGCTCCTAGCTTTGTTGCTGTTTACATATATAATCTTCAATACCTAAAGAAAACAAAAATCCATGGCTTTCTGTGCTAAGATGCAGAAGAATGTGTGAAGTACACTTTTAAATGAGTTATTGGTGTGCCTGCTGACCCTAAAAGCATCATCACTTACACCTTTAAAATAAAAATCACAGTAAGAAAAGAGGTGAATACTTGAGGAAATACTGAAAAAGATCTTTGTGATCAATGAATGCTTTCAGGGCTCTTCAGAAGCTTAATAATTTATCAAAAACACATAAAGGAAATTCTTTTCTAAGGAAGACTCCTTTATATCTACTTCATAATAAATGAACAAGTAGTTCATGAAACAAATTAGTATACAATAGACACGTTTGTCTAGCCCTGTATTTTTTGAAAAGGTGTGAATTGTCTGATGTAGGATGTAGACATAAGGAACACTTTTAGCCCTGTTTTTGGATATGCAGGCGCTTTTCCCACTGGCTTTGCTAGGAGAGTGTGGAGTTTATAATATTTGTATGGCTCTGCAAGGATGATATTGGGTTTTTTCACCAGCTCTCCACATCAGCATTTAGGTCCTCACAGCAGCCAGCCCCTGCTGCAGTTTTCTTTCTGTGAGAGGTGGGGAGGTGCCAAGGGCTCTGCACGGTGCCTTGGCCAGCTCTGATGGCCCCAGGTTGCCACCCAGCCTGGCACTGATGGGAGGAATCCTGTGCCCAGAGATGCTGGGAGCAGTCTGGGTCACCACTGCGCTGGGAAAGGCTCAGAGAGGAGACTCCGCGCTGCCTGCACTGGAGTTTTCTTGCAGAAGTGTTTAATAGAGGAGAAATGAAATAAAACAGCACTCTCTGGGTGGATTTTGATATTACAGATTCTGCTCCTCTTAGTGTTTCCAGCCGTAAGTGTTGCTTTCCTGTAAGTGTAATTATCTCATACTGGTTAAGCTGCAAACAAGGCAAATAACCCTATGTAATTAAAGCACTGATGAGACCTGGATGTTTTGGCTCTCTTTGCGGGATCATGTTCTCTTTAGATTGAAACTTTTAGACTGATTGAAATTCAGGAGGAGTTTAACATTCCTGTGCAAGATGTCATGGGCACAGTGATCCTTCTAAGGACAAAAAGCTGCCAGGAGCTTCACAGCTGGGCAGCTGCAGCTCTGGCTGGAAGCAGCCTGACACCTGTGAGCAGATGTTCTGCTGGAGCGAGTCCAGAGCAGCCCACAAAGCTGTTCAGGAGGGCTGGAGCCCCTCTCCTGTGAGGACAGGCTGACACAGCTGAGATTGTTCAGCCTGGAGAAGGCTCCAGGGAGACCTTAGAGCCCCTTCCAGTGCCTGGCAGGGTTCTGAGAGAACTGGAGAGGGTCTTTTGGCAAGGGCGTGGAGTGACAGGACAAGGGGGAATGGCTTAAAACTGAAAGAGAGCAGATTTAGATCAGATATTAGGAAAAAGCTCCACTGTGAGGGTGGTGAGCACAGGAACAGGCTGGCAAAAGAAAATGTGGATTTTTTTTTTCCACCTCTGGAAGTGCTCAAGGCCAGGTTGGATGGGCTTGGAGCAACTTGGTCTACTAGAAGGCATTCCTGCCCACAGCAGGGAAGTGGGAACAAGATGATTTTTAATGTCCCTGCCAACCCAAACCATGCTGTGACTCTGTGGTTCTGAGGGTTTCTACTTTTAGGTATTTATTTATTTTAACAGCAGGCAAGAACTTGAATTATGAGGTAGCAAGCTGGGTTTTGATGGGCATGAGAAGATATTTGTTGGGGACTCGGGTGCACTTTGAGCCTTTGTGGGTTCTGGACCCACAGAATTTTTCCTATAGCACATCCCTCAGCTCAAAGACTCCACGATGTCTCTGCAGGGAGCAGTTTTTTTGTTTAAAAGAGTGGATACGAAGCATTGTTAAGAAGTTAGGGTGCCCCATGCTGTAGTGCCACATGCTCACTGCATGGTGAGGCTCTTTTGGAGGTGAAATCTGTCTGCACAAGCAGAGACTGCACTGATGCCCAGGAATTCACAGACTCCTAGAATCCTCAAGGCTGGAAAAGACCTCTGAGATTATCAAGTCCCACTGGTGGTGTGGCACACCCATGTCCACCACTAAACCATGTCTTCATCCACACATTTTGGAACGCTTCCAGGGAGGGTGATTGCACCCCTTGGGAGTGGTGCTGAGGAGATTGCCCTGAAAATGGAAGTCCTGTATTCACAGAGGATGTAGCTCTGACAGGTATTTCTTTCCCTTCCTGTCTGGTTCCTGTATTTTGGCCCTGACCAATGTGTAGAGGTGAGCAGGTATTTAATTTCTTTCTTTCTGCCTCTGGCCTCCTTCTCTGGCTGGTGTGGGGAGGCTTAGAATGTGCCTTTTACCTTGAGTTGGGAGCCTAAAGTGATCTCTGCTCTCTCTGGCCTGGAGTGGCCTGGAAACAATGGAAGGTAATAGGATGAGCCACCACTTCCTCCTCTGGTTTGGTGAAACCTGGAGTAAAATGCTGTCTGATCATCACTGCCTCACAGAAAGACAGAGAGATCATGTGGTGCTGACACTCTGGGCTGGGCTTTTTAAATGGAATGATGACTAGTAACTGTGGGCTATGCAGGTTTCTATTGAATTTATTAAATTTCTTAAGGTATGAATCCTCTAGGGAAGATTATGCATTACCACAGCAAATTATCCACAGCAAAAAGAGTTATTGAGGAGTTAAATGCATCTGAGTTATGAAGTGCCAAACATCCTGGGAACAGACTATTCTGATTATGTCCTTTATTGTGTTAGAGCCATTTTTATGGGTAATATGCCTGAATAAATCTGAAAATGTCAAACCTATGCATTAGCAAGAAACTTGTCTTGATGGTCCACACCACTGAACAGTGCACTGCACAGAAACTGGATCTGGCAGTGTGAAGGGCTGGGAATGAAAACGAGAGCTCATTTGAAGGGACAGAACTTCCCTGCACCTATTATATTTCATATAATAGTCTGCTGAAATGTAATATCATAATTCTGCTGAAAACTGCCCCAAACCACGTCTGTGTGGCTGGGGGTGACTGTTGTGATCCTACTGTTTTCTGGGGGTCATTCTAGAAATGTTCCTGCTAGTCTGAGGAACTGGAAAAGTGAGTAATGTGGTCAGTTGAAATCCCCCTCGGCATTGCCTTTAAATTCCAGCTACACCTCTCAGTGGGCTCCAGTCTTATTTCTGGTGATTGGAGCATCAGAATGCCACAGAAAACAAAGCAAATGCTTTTATCTCAGTACTTGAGATGCCTTGACAAGTGACTGTAACGGGTGGTTGCTGTTCATCTCTTATTTGAATAGAAGTGGTCACTCCAAGTACTGGCACGAATGAAAAATATAAAACAAATCTAATTAAAACAAGCAATCATATTTAATTTTGGTGGGTGTTCAGTATTTTTGGAATTCTTTGGTGCTCTTTTTGGTTTTTTGGCTTTTTCGCTGTTTTTCCTTGCTTTAGTTTGATTTCAGTACAACTATGCCTTAAGGAAAAAATTAACCAGCTAGACTGCCAACAGCTACCTGCGCTAGCAATAAGATGCTATTGCAAGGGGGAAGCTGCTCATTGCCTGTGGGTGAGATCTGAGGAGCTTCCTGCTCTGTGGGAGTGCTCCACCAAAGAAATTACCCGTCTGAAAGGACTGTTGTATGTGTGCATGTCTATGAATCATGGCAGCAGAAATCCTGAAAACAAACACCTGTGGTAAGAGCACTGAGCTATGAAGTGTCCCTGCTGTTAGGGAAGAGGCAGCTGAGAGAAAAGCTGAATGGCCTTTCCCAGAGAGGCAGGGCAGCTGAGGTGACTGGAGAGTGAGGCTGTAGCTGTGGTGGGAAGGTGTGTGAGGTGAGGTCCATCCTGTGTGCAGGGCAGCTCTGCACGCTCCTGGGGTGCTAAGAAACTTTGCAGCGCAGAGCCTCTGTGAAATTGTAAATTAATCTGACCCTAGTAATTATCTGAAGAGCTCCTTATGAGCAGGAGCCTGCCCCCAAATCATACAACAGCTTCCCTCACAGGTATGGGTGTGCAGAAATGCTGATGACAAGAAGGAGGTACAGGAAATCCATCTCAGCAGAACTGAGACAAGCTGTGCTGTGGATTTGCTGTCTCCTCCATTATGGTTTTAGAAGAGGAGTTATGTCTTAGGCCATTACATAAATAGCACTGCAAATCTTGCTATACCACGCTATGCTGTAGTATCAAAGGCTTTTATTGAAGTTATTTGCCATATGGGGTCCCTATTTTTTCATTATTCTAATAAGATAGTGTAAAGTAAGAAAATAAGTGTAAATACTTTGTTATGTTAAACTAACATAGATAGCAACAGCTAATTTTGCTGTAAATTAATGGTAGATCAATTCATCAAATTCAGCTGAGCTTGATTTGTTCTGTCTACCAGCACATATTTCCTTTTACTTCTCATCTGTATAATGCAGCCAAATGCTATAATGTGCACCATACACAATCTAAATAAGAAACAGACAATTGAGAAATTATTTAGACTGGTCAACCAGGAATGGCTTTACAGACTTGCTTTTTAGAGCTTGAGTAATTGAGCATCTTCTGATAACATAACTCTAGTTTCCGGGTACAGGAAAACGCAAGAAATTCAGAAACGCAGAAATTCAATTGTTGGTTTCACCTGAGGTTCTGAGACTTTAATGATTCCAGTAACAGGAAAAAGATACAAATTGCAGAATATTTGTATTTCAAGTCCTCTTTTCAGTGCTGTTAAAATATCTAACTTCCTGCATGTAAAACTTGCCTCCGGATAATTTTTTTAGTTTAATACTTGTATTAAAAATGGGTGCCTTCTTGAAATGCATCTCCCATAGAAATAAATGCAAAAATGATGACAAGTAGTTCTGTGGAGGAAGGCTGTGCTAGCAGTGCCCTCAAACACAGTTAGAGCTGCAGAGTAATCCTGTTGCAGTGAAAAGGGTGAGCTACTTGCACAATGAATTTTCAAGTAGCCTCCTGCCACAGGTTGCAGAATTCCCTCTTACCCCAAGGCAAGGTGGATGGTGAAGTTGAGAGTCTGAACAAGTGATGGCACCTTACTCTGGGGTCAGAGTCAGAAATGCTGGCTTGAGGAGCTGTGCCAAGGGGATAAAGCTTGCAAGAGAAGGAGCTTGTGATTAGTGAACTGGGAACAAGGACAGTCACTGTGGCTTGTGTTTTTAAAGTGCTTAGAGCTGGAGCCCTAGTATGTGCTGGTGACTTAGAGGTGCTTTGGTAGTATAGAAACATACTGAGAAACATGATGAATGTGGGAGTTCATGATTATGACTAATTATGGCAATATAACAGCATTTCCTATGACACTTCAAATGTTCTTGGATGAGTGTTTGGTTATGTATTTTAGTTTCTCCTTGGCTAAAGGGAGTTCTTGAATAAGTAGCGATATTTAAAGCATAATTTACAAGAAGGAAAAAAACCCACCATCACTCTAGGGAATTTTACCCATTTAACCCATTTACTGATTCAATTGTGCAGCAAAATAAGTGCCCTAAGCTTAAAGATGCTGAAATGTGTGAGGAAGCTTTGCCACTCCACTTTGTGGAGTCGCAATATGCAGAGCTGTGATCTCTCACCTGCAGGGCACCTGGGGCATACAAAATTCCATTGGACTGTGAGTAACTTTTCCTCTTCTGAGTCAAGCTCTTGCTGGTGTTGCAATCCTTGGTGTTTCTGTTTTTCAGACTAACGCTATTCAGGTGCTTTTTGTCTTGTTGAGGATAGAAAAATTATCTTCAGTTAGAAGCCCATTTCTGATTGAGGATCAGTCAGGACTGTTGGAGAATTTAGAAAATGGTGGAGTATATTGATGTTTTTTTCCACTTGTTCTTGTTCCTTTTCTAAGCCTGCCTTTCCTGCTTGTCTCCTTCCATTTAAACAGGCTGGTGGCATGGGGAGAACCAGCCAGTCTTCTCTGAGTGACTGAGGGGTTCTGCTGAGCTCCTCTCATGGAACCTGCCATGGTTCCAGCTGCTACTGTGTCCAAAGTTTCCAGAGAGATACTGCATTTTTCTGAATGCTGACAAAATTCTTTCATTTGTGTTTTATCCCCTAGTGGAAAAACATGAAATACCTCAGGGAGACTTCATTGCTTTTCATTTAAAAACTTTTTTTGATATGTTTCCTATATGGGAATAAACAATAAAAAAAAAAGCCATGGAAGTACCTCAGCAATTACTCATGATGTGCAAATGTATTTGCATGCTCTTTTTTTAACCTTGTTTTTAAGCCTATTCTTAAAACATCTAATTTCCAACAGGAATGAAAGAAAAGTTTAAAAATATTGAAAGAGGAGGTAGAAATGCAGTTGCTTTTCTTTTTTGCCAAGGCAAGATTTCATTTCTCTGAAGACAGAGAGTAGGCGATGGTGAGGACAGCTGTGAATCATTCATCGTGTAGACCTTCAGTTGCTTGAGGAGATGCACATCTCAGCTCATGGCTGATCTTGTGCCCCAAATCTCCATGCTCTGGAGCAGTCTGTACCTTGGGAATATGAACAAGGAGTTGGTTCTTGAGGGAGAAAAACAACAAAAAATTGCATCAACTTCAGGTTATCTCTGTGTGACCTAAGCCACCAAGCCCCCTGAGAGAAAGAGAGCAACCAGCAGATTTCTTGTGTTAAAAAATGGAAAAATTAGGCCAAGAAATGAAATTTTTTTTCTTTTTTTTTTTTATTTTTAAAAGAGTAATTATATGAGCTGGCAGAAACCTGGAGTGTCTGCCAGTTTGCACATAGCACAGAGAGTTCAGCATTTGCCAAGTGGTGGTTTTTTTTTTTGGCAGTTTTCTGACACTGGATGATTTGTATCTGAGTCTGATCTCCCTTAGTGTCTGAAATGGCAAAAATGCATCTGACTAATCAATGACATTGGGATGACCTTCTTGTGCTCGTAAGCATACCAAGGGACTTCTTCTTCCTGGCCTTGAGATCTGCCTGTTCTGCCCGTGCTGGGAGCCTCATTGTTTCACCATATTGTGGAGTTATTTCAGTGCCCACAGGAAGCATCAGAACTGTAAATTCTTCAGCTTGAAAGGTATCGTAGAAAATGCCACAAACCAAAAAGCCAATCAACCAACCAACGCACAAGTAGAATGATGTGGTTTTTAAAATCAGGACAGAAGAAATCAAAACTCTTCTCAGACCCTGAATCAGACCCTCTGACCCATTTCTTTTGCTGATTGTGTTCTCCCCTACCAGTGTAATCTGAACAGCTGGTTTATCCCATAGTACATTGCTTATTTCTTTTTATTAGCCAGGAGAGGTTAGTGCTGTGCATCTTCCCAGACAGAGGGATGTGAGCTATGAATTGTATGCTGATCAGAAATAGTCTCCTGGATATGCTCATGTGCATCCTCCAGCCCATCCTGTGGCCAATTCTGAGTGTCCACACTTTCCTCTGCCTTTCCCTGTGCTCTTCAAAAGGCCCCTCCATGTGCAGCTGCAGAGGTTTTGTGCTGCCTCCTCACTCATCGGGCTGCCACAACATTTTGGATGTTCTGCTGTGCAGATCAGGGCATCCATATGGATCACCCCAGGCACCATGGAGTGTTATTTCTGCAAGTGTGATGGCAGCATCTCTGCCCAGATAGCCCTGCTCCTCCAGCTGTCTGTGCTGCTGAGGCAGCAAGCAGTGGGGCACTTATTAGTGTTGCAGCAGCCCTCTTGTTAGAGGGTAAAAATGAGCCAAGACACAGACTTCTCATTTCTCACAGCAAGAAAAGGGCCCTGGTTTATTCCTCTTTACAGCTCAGCCACCCTGACTCCAACCATTCACTGGCTCTGGCTGCAGCAAGCTCCTGCTGGACGTTTCCCTTGCAGCCTGTGCTGGTTATTCTCTGCTAAACTCTGACTTCAAGGATTGGTGTGCAGCCTGTGACTGCAGGCTTTCACCCAGCCAGACTGTGACTGCAGGGATTGGTGTGCAGCCTCTGACTGCTGGTTATTTCCTGCTAAACTCTGACTTCAAGGATTGGTGTGCAGCCTCTGACTGCAGGCTTTTACCCAGCTAGACTGTGACTGCAGGTTCCAACAACAGGCTCTGACTGCAGCCCCAGACTGACCTCACAGCAGTGATTCTCTCCCCAGGATCCTTCTTCATGATCCTTTTGGTTCCTTCTTCCTCTCCCTCACCCACTCCCTTTTCTCACATTTACCTTTATTGGCTATAGCTGTGACTCATCAGGGGTGTGGCTGAATTGTGTAATTAACACAGCTGTTACTTAACAGGGGCCAGGTCACCTGTATTCCCTTCTCCTACAATTAGTGCAAACTCTCAGCATCTCCAGAGCCCATAATCACACTTTAAAAACCTTTGTGGAAATCCCCACCAAAGCCAGTAATCAGTCAGTGGAGTGAGGCTGACACTGGTGGGTGTTAATCCCGCACATTGCTCGCCCTTCATGGCCAATCTCTGTAATGGCAGCAAACTGTCAGCCCTGCTCCTGAGAAATTCCCAGGAAATATTTCCTCTTTGAGGCAAGAGGAGCCATCCATGCAGGCTCACACGACCTGCAGCATATTTTGGTCAAACAGATAAAAATTCCCAAGGGGCTCATTTATCCAATGTTAACATTTTTCCTGAGGCTGGACTAACTTAAGTTATTGTGACCGTAAAGCAGCAAAACATTGCAGTGCCCTAGAAATGTGACCCTGAACATGTATAAGATTGCTATGTGTCTGTTT
>VYZR01011665.1:0-15567 GCA_013400675.1 Oxylabes madagascariensis | reverse complement strand
TTGCTATGTGTCTGTTTTTTTTCACATTTGAAAAGTCCTGTCTGTGCCAAATATGGGTGCTGCAGTGTTGAAATGAAGCTCAAATCTGGCCTGGTGACAGCTGCAGTTAGCTTTAAAGTATAAACCATCTGTATTTTATGTATTTAAAAGAAAATTATTGCACTTGTGTTTATGTGGTCAAAGGCAGATTCTGCTCATGTGGGGATGTGATTCAATTGACAGGTACAGCGTTATTGTTGCTGTAACCTCAAATTGGAGCAGGGCTGGGCTCTAAGTGTTCAAGTGAGTGCACAGAAGCGGACAAATTGTGTGTGCCTGAAGTGGCAGGGAGTGATCTTCTTTAATTAATGACTGTCTCTTGTAGGCTGTGTCACCTACTACTGCAGTGTGGGGTAAAGCACAGCTGCAAAGGCGTGTAAAATCATAAATCCAAATTTGTACCCATGTAGTTACAGGCCATAGCAGATAAGTTATAATGTTAGATATTATTGAGTGGAATATCTGCAAGTCTATGAAGGGATTGCAGTCTCCACCAAGCACCAGAGATATTATATGGAGGAGGATGTGCAGACAGGGAGATAAATAAAATGTTAAAAGACACATAGCATGAACCAAACTCATAGCACTGCTTACAATTTGAATTTTGGTGCATAGGTACCATATGGATTAAACAGTCTTTCAAATAAGTGTATGATAGATACTTGATAAAAGAAATCATGAAAAGGAGTGCATGGTATCATGTACAAATGGAACATTTAAATGATATATAGAGAAAGGTTTCTTTGGGTAACAATTTCAGTGGTTTTGCCTTTTTGTTAATGGCAGCCCAGTCTGATATTGCCCTAACAGGGAAAGCTGAAATCTGCAATGAAGGCAGCTATATATGGTGATTCTGGAACCAGGATCTTAATAGAATTTAGATGAACCACTTAAAATGGAATACCAGCAGCCACTTTGCTTCCCATCACGTGAAGGCATTGCACTCTGCTGCACATCACCTTTCCAGAGACCTGGCTGGGAGAGGAGAGTGCCAGCAGTCTGCTGGGCCAGAAAATCCTGGGAATGCTGGGTGACAGGAAACAGGGCTGCAGTGGTGATACCCCATGGTTTTGTTGGTGTATGTCATAACAAATTAATCAATTAATCCCCCTTGCTCCCTCCCCTTTTAAGGTCTGCCCTAATACACAATTTAAGCACTTATGGATGACTGGAGTGTGCTCTGTCAAGAGTTTGTGTATTTGAATTACTTCAGCATTCAGGTCTAGTTTCTTTTATCCTGCATAGATCTCCAATACTTCCTCGCTGGATGTTGTTGGTACGTTTTTTCTCTTGAGCTGACACTAGAGAGAAAAAGCATTTCTGGATCTCATTTGTAGCCCAACAGTTTCTTGTCTGCTGTAACCACAAATGCAAATCAGATGGTTTGTCAGTAGCTCACTTGCCATTCTTAATGTCATTGTGCAGATGGCTTCAGGAAAAGGGGGTTTGTATACAAGTGGTGCCTACATCTTGATTAATTCTAGCTGAGCTCAAACAAGAGCTGCTCACCCTTTAATAATGCCATGTCTTTGAGCTCACTCAGCAGCACATGCATGGCTGAGGACTATGAGTGTGCCAGGTCTGTGTGCAGCAAGGGCAGGAAATGTTTCCCTTCATGGTGGGAGCGTATCTGTGCCCTGTAGGGCTGTGCTCAAGTGCTGGAGACCATGCTGAATGATGAGATAGGTGGAGAGGGTGTGGCAGAACTTCTGTGGTGTGGCAGAAGTGTCCGGGATACCTCCTCAGTAAAGTGCATGGGGCAGGGTCCAGCAAGGCGTGGAAAAGGGCCAGACAAACCCTGGTCCTGACCTTCACTTTGTATCTCCCAACCACCTATGGGCTGATGTCCCACCCTGGCCTGAGCTCATCCCCGTTACCTCAGAGGTGATTTGAAGAAAGAAGAGATAAAAAATCCACAGTTATTTGAAGAAAAAATGCCATTAAATGCCGGATTATGGCCAAGGCAATGTTATGCACTGCATCTGTTGCAAACCAGAGGAGGGGTTTGAATGCCAGAAGCAACCTGCAGTTATGTTTGAGACATTTCTGCAAAACCATAAGGAAAATATAAAGAGGTGAACTCAAAACAATGTCAACTGTGGCTGTGAAAACAGGCTTAAAAGAGTGAAAACATTCAAAGGAAAACAAAAACAAGTCAAAGCACTAACCAGTCTGGTATGTAGTGATTGACAAGAGCAGGACAGAAAACCCTACAAACAGTTTGTATTTGGGATTATGCTTCATGCGTCCTAGCTGTTACAAAGAAGAATTATTACTGTTGTTTGACAGACTTGCCAACTAGCAAAATATTTCCCAGCATATGAATAATAGCTTAGTAATATGTTTGTGAATGAACAAATCAAGGTTCATGTGGTGGTAGTTTTCCAGTGAAAGTAAAAGGAATGTTTCTGGAAAACCTATTGAGTTCAAAAAATCATCTTTCTATGTTTTAATCTCTAAAGAGAGCTACCTTAGCAACATGGTTCCCTCTTCTGAAACAGGAAAAATGAAAATAAAACCTCAATGGCTTTAAAGGAGGAGGCAGGTTTGCTCTCAAGCAGAGGATGTACAAGGGAGGGCCGTGGCTTTGTGTGCAGGGACACCTGGCCAGTTCCACTTGATTCTCTCACAGGATTTCGATTTATCTGTTGCGATTGTGCTCAAGCTTCTTACAGCACAAATGTTCAGGTGCTAAATAATTTATGCAATTTGTATTTGTCATTAAAACTGGAGATGAGAAAAGACCTTTTGGTCTTTCTCCTGCTGCATAAAAGGCATATCTGTATGTCAGTGGGTTTTTTCTTTTTTCTCTTTAGGGAGATGATTTAATCATTTCCATTGAGTGGCTTTTCCAGAAACAGGAAGAGATAAACCCCTGTAGCTTGCCTGACATTCATCCCTCTATTCTTCTTTGATTAATTTTCTCCATTTTTTCCATCTCTTATATATTCTAATTCCTTTCTGCAGTCCCCTTAAAACATTTAGCATCCACTGCATGACTGCTGCGTCCACACGTGTGTGTTCTGCTCTCTTTGCACAGTAATCTCCACAGCCCTGTAATCTCTACGGATGCCTAAACTAAACAACTAATTGTGTTTATCTGCAAACTGCTCTGGTGGTTTGGTCCACTGAAAAAGAGCATTAAGAGCAGGTGGTGAGCTGTGATTGCTGTTTCTGATTGGAGAAGAATTATGCATGTCTTTATTCTTATTATCTCTTTCCTCTGTCTTCCCACCTGCTGTTGGCTGTGGTTTTAACCCTCAAGCAAGGGCCTGCCTTTTTTCCTTTCCCTGCACTCATACATGGAGTTAATGCTACAGAGGGGCCCTGGTTCCCAGCTGCTGTACTAATGGCACAATTGACATTGAGGTACCAGGGCAAAACGTTTATTGGGAACCGGGGGAAGACATAATTGAATGAATTAGAGATGGAGGGAAGGACTAAGATTATGCTCCTGACTTCCAGACATGCCAGATATTTTTAAAGCAGTATTTTAACAAGGAGAATGAGAAAAATGCTAAACAACTGAGATGCCTGAAGGGCTTGGTGGTTGTCTCAAGACTGGATGTGCTCCTTCCCTACAGGGAAGCTCAGCTTTTTTTGGCTGGATTTCTAACACCACGTGCTCCAGGACTTGAGCAGACAGGGCTCACTGGTTCAGAGATTACTTGCTGGGATACTCTGAATCCACAGGAGAGTGAAAGGCCAGAGTTCTCCGTGCTGCTGAGGTCTGGCTCAGAGGAATCTGCCACACAGAGCTTTGACCTGGCTGTGCCTGCAGCTCGAGGAAATCACAGCTATGTCTCCACCACCTACAAAGAGCAAGTGGGAACATTCCAGAAACAGAGCTGTTAGAAGCCGGAAGTTCCTGGTGTGAACATGATAGCTAATTGTTATTACATTTCCTTTCTTGTGGAAGTACTGCCTTGTGATGTGGCTCAGCTGGTGGGAGGAAGAGGTCAGGGCTCAGTTTCTGCTGGGTTCCTCGTGTGCAGAAGGCCCAAAACATAAAATCTGTGAAGGGTTTTGTAACATCTCATTGCCTTTAGACCTTGATCATGCTCATGTCACTTTTCTAAAGGGTCTCACCTTGCTAGAGCAACTCCTCTCTTACATTCACTGTGTAACTGTTGTCTCTTGCTAAAGTCCTTGGTAAGCTGTGAACCAAAAAACAAAATGCCACTTAAGGGTTGAAATCTCCCTGACTTTCCTTAGGGTTGAATGTATGACCTCATGCTACAGTTTTAAGCTAGACTTGGATGACCAAAATTCAGAAATGCCCCAACAGGCTGCCCTGGTGTGCGCTGTGTATCCAAGTAAGCTCATGACGGCTGTCTGGTGTTGTTATCCTCAAGGCTTTTCTTTGCAAACAATCCAGCTCTGCCTCTGTTCACACTCTGAATGCCAAGGACCTAATTCTGGGTTAGTTTCAAAATTTCTCTCCTGTCTGATTTGGATGTAAGTGGAACAGTTTGATTTTGGGCAATGAAGCCAAAAATACAGGTGACTTGACTTCATTTTCTCTGCATTCTTTTTCTGAAGTACATTTTTATCTCCAGAAAGAGGGACAGGTTGCTTTAACAGCAATACAGAACATGGAATCATAGAATAATTTAGGTTGAAAGGGACTTTTAAAGATCATCCTGTCCAACTGCCCTGCAATGAGCTGGGCCATCAGCCCTGTCTAGTTACAGAACAGATAGCAAGCACTTCAGAGCTGTTTCTTGACTTTTGTTTTCATACAGAAAAAGGGGGTAGTGAGGAGGATAATACTTTTTTAAACTATAGAAAAGCATTCCTCTACTGTTTTAAGCTAAGTATTTAAACTATTCGGTGAGCCCTGGGGGAGAGGAAGAGCTTTGCATTCACAACCTCCTGCAGCCACCTTTGAGCTTTTTCCATGAACTCAGGCAGCTGACAAAAATGTTTCAGTCCTTTCAAAGGGTGAGCCATAATGCACTACATTTTGTTACAGTCTCAGCTTATTTTAGGTTTTCTTTTTATTTATTTTTTTTTAATAAAGACAAATGTGTTCTAAACTAACATGCACTGTAGTAAATATGCTCTTTTGATGAGGGAACAATCAGAAAACTGCAGATTAAGATAATAAAAGAAGATAATGTCCCTTACGTGTCTTGCAAATCTAATGAAATTAATTTTACTGGTTTCAGTTTTAAAAGGCGGTGAAAGAATAGCTGCAGCAAGGCTAAGCTGTGCATCAGGAGGAGAGGTGGTGATAAATCTGAGCTTCAGAAGGGATCTGCATGTGGAAAAGCATTGGCTTGAGCGGACCAGATATTTTTAAAATAGCTGTTTGCGCCTTGTACAGCCACGATGGGCAGTGATGCCTGGGGGTTGTGCCACTGCAGTGGGCCAGGAAATGTCAGCTGGGAGTCTTTTGGGAAGAACCCAGGTAAAGTGAGCAGTGGCAGAAGGAGGGACTGACACACTGTGCCCGAGGGACTGGCAGGTGGATTGGGCACAGGCTGGGAGATGAGATGCAGGATAGCTTCTCCAGGAACTGGGGGAAGTCAAAATTCCCTGGGGTCCCGCTGGAGAAAATGGCTAAGTAAAAAGTTCCAAGTAAAAATGTGCAGCTTTTGCTGCTGCTGCTATGGTTTGGTTTGGTTTGGGTAGCCAAACCAAATTATGCACAATTACTTCACAGAGGTGGGAATCAGAGAAATGGAGGATCTCTCGTCTGAGGTGATTGTTTCAGCCTTTTTCTCCCACTTGCTGCCGTTGTTTCCCTCCTGTTTCCAGCTGGAATGTGCAGAGGATGACAGGGGGTGCAGAGCAGTGGATCTGCGAGCAGGGGCACTGCAGGACACCCACAGCCCCCCGAGGGGAAGCCAAGGGAAGCCTGCAGGTACTCAGCAGGAGGCACTCACAGAATCCAGGAACAGCAGCAGGGAAGGGGTTTTCTGAGTCAGAGGATTGTGTCTGGGACCAGGGGTTGACATGAGTGCTCTGGGACAGAGGGGGTGCCACCTTTGGGGCATGGGAGCTGCTGAGCTGGTTCAGATCTCTGCTGGGGCTGAGCCTGGTCCTGCTTGGTCTCAGGGACCTTTGCTTCAAGGGGAGCAGCAAGAATTTCCTGCAGGGAAGGATGAAACTGGCCTGAGGCTGAGCTAATGGTGCCCTGCAAGGAAATCAGGGGCTTGCAGCCACTGGAGAGTCTTGTCCATTGTACTGAAACCTAGATGTTCTTGTCAGGTGATATCAGTGCTCCATCCTCTTTTAACTCCTGCTTCAGGCTTAACCTCTTGTGTTTGGCTCAAAGTTCCAGTGGATTAGCTGACATTTTATGTCCAGTCTTAAATTGCTGGCTCTTCATCCCTGTGTCTGCTCTCTCGTTTCACAACGCAAGAAGAAGGACAAGCCTAGACATTTATGGCTTAGTGTCTGTAGGTTCCTTGCTGCTTTTGTGTTTTTATTGCTGTAATTTTCTGACATAAAAGTGTCAAAATTGAGATGGACAGCCTGTGCAGATGGGAACAAGCTGAGCATGAAACTGGGCTGAGCAGCAGAATGGAAACCCAGCACAAGAGCTGCCCCGGGAAACCTTCCCAGACACTGCATTGGTGTGAGCCTGGTCCAGCCTCTGGTGTCTGGAAATTTTTCTGTCTAGAATGGACATGAGCAGGGAAGATCAGGATTCAAATGCTTGTGGTACCACCTCTGTTTGCAGGAGGATTTTTAACAAAAGGCCAGTGATGCTGGCTGTCCCATAAGCTTTTTATTAGTGACTCATTTAACACTGGGAATAAACAGGGAATTGAATCAAGCTGGGCCTGTCTTGGGCTTTTCCCCTGAATCCTATTTTTATCTACAGAAACGCAAATCAGAAGTGCTTTGCTGAAACTAGGGAGGTACTTTATAATTTATTTGTCAAATTGGTGGGAAATTTCTGAAACACATGGTTCCAAAAGTATCTGTTGCTGCTAAATATCCCCTCCCTCTGGACAGAGAAGGCTGTTCAGATGTGCCTGAGGATGTGATGAGCTGCTGGGAAGGGAATGCCAATGAGTGAGGCAGAGATGAATGGTCTGGGCTTTCCATGAAATGTGAAGGCAGCAAATATTTAGTATCATTAAAAGAACAAAGTTGACATATTAAATAATCAGCTTAGTAAAATCCATTTTTGCAAAGGGATCTGTTTCTGGGAATTAGGTGCTAGCATTTGGTAAAAAAAAAGGCTAAATCATAAAACACTGCTGTGAATATTATGAAAGTAAATCAAGGAGTGTCTGGAAAGTCAGCTGCAGGCTTTCAGTCTGCTCTGATGCTGAAATAAAATCTTGCCATTAAGTTTTCACTTGTGTCCATGCTCCGCTCCATCCTGCGTGCTCACACAAGCAGCAAACTGAACTGACAAGCTGTGTGAAATCAAAAGTAACTTCTTTTCCCATGGGGGTTTGGTTGGTTTTACCTTACTCCTAAGGCTCAGAATGAACCCCCCACACTTGGTGCATAAAGCTGAGTGCTTTGAGGATGCTGTTGGCTTTGTACTTTACTGTACAGGGGTATCACTTTCCTTAGGTGCTTGGCAGACGCCTGGCACTTGCCAGCAGTGTTTGTACCCAGTGCCCTGTGCTGTGCCTGCCTCTCCAGCTGTGATTCAGAAGCTTTCTCTGAATTTCTGATAGCTTCTCCTCTGGTACTGAAACGCAGCTTGCTCTGGAAAGCAAATTATTCCATGAAATAATACTTCACAGCAGTTCCCAGTACTAAGCCTTTTACGAGCTGTCAATATTTAGGATTTGTCTCTATGTAGTGGCTTAGTTTTATCTGCAAGTGAGGCCAGATAAGACGAGAATTTGTGAGCACAAGAGAATGAGTGGGCTGGCTCTTGTGCTCAGAAAGCTCTGCCGTGTCTGTCCCTGCTCCCTCTTGCAGCATGTCACCAGGTAAGGGATGAGGGTTTCCCTCTGTCCAAGGTGGCTGGAAAGATGTTTAGAGGTGGGAGTCGACTGAAAGAGGAGGCAAAGCACAGGTTAGTGTAGTGCAGAGTGTAGAAATCACCTGCTCAGGATGTAAACCAGTCGGGGTGTTAGCTCTCTGCCTGTGCCTGCACAGATTTAACATGGGGGGTAATTGCTTTTCGGCCTACTGGCTCATCAGGGATTTTTGTGGGACAAAGCTTGGATTAGAAATGAAGAAAAGAAGACTAGACTGACACATCTCTGTTAGTAATTTCTCCTCTGCAACTGCTCTTATGTCTGTTGCTCTGGTCTTTGAGGTCTTCCATTTTGATGTGTAACCCAGCAGAATCTGCATGTAGGAATTACACCATCCTGAATTCTGCTCCATGCAGAAACTCAGTTTCTCTGTCTTCATCCCCTGCTCCTGCAGGCTGTGGTTTTACCTCACAGTGCTGTGAGGACCCTGAGTGTCCCTGGGCTCATGGGGTGGCACATTGCAGCCAGAGTGTGCAGCAGCAGCATCAGTTCTGCTTCCTTCTAAATTAGGATAAACCTGTGAAAGAAATCCTCTGTGAAAGGCTGCGCTCTTAATGCAACTGTTTGAGGGCCAAAACCTTTCCTTCAAAAGATCTATTTCCTTACCATGGGTTGAGCTTTTTGATCTCTTTAAGGTCATTGTTTACTGAAGTGCATTTACACTTCATAATCTTCTATCAGTTGTTCTGTATCATTTCATTCAGATGCGTTTCTGATGGTTACTGTGCTCAGCTGATCCCCTTGAAGTTATTAATTTGTATCTTCCAACATTTCCCTGTTAGCTGAAATGCTGGTAATTCCCACAGCCTGTCCTGTGCTCTCCTTGCTGCACACTCAACATTATTCTTTCTACCTTTTATGATATGTGTGCCAGTGGCCTTTTGCCAGGCACTGGTACTGTTGCCTGGTGAAACAGGAGAATGTAATTACAGTTCTTTGAAATAATAATAATGCCTCTTTCGTTGTTCTGAACGTAAAATACATTTATAGGCAAACATATTAGCACTTTGCCCCCTTATTATTGATAGCTAGGCCAATTTTGGCTGGTTTTCGTGGGGTAGGGAGAGATTAATTTCCTGTTTAGTTCTGGAGACACTGGGAGTTACTGGGTTTTAGGGCAAAGCTCAAATAGGATTAAGTCATGCAGGGTGAAAAGTTTCCTGAGGATCTATCAAGGGCTCTAAATGTGGAGGTGGGAAGGGTGGGGAAGAGTGGAAAGATGCATAAAGAGTTCCTCATGGATTGGTCCCTTGCATGGGTGGCACCTGCACACATCCTGCCTCCCTTTTTGGTTTGCCACTGAGGTGTGGGCTAAAGAAAGGAGGTGCTGTGGGGCTGCATCTGTAAAGCTCAGGGTGGAGAGAAATCCACTTAGAAGTGTAAAGGCATGGTTGTGTGCTGCACCTTGGGGAAAGGCTGTCAGTTTGGAGGTAAAGTATCTGTCAGAAGAAAAGCTGAAGCAAAACTAGAAAACTGTCCAAGGTGTCTGGATGCAGCCCTACAGGAAAAACAAAATAAGTCTGTACTGTTGTTAACAAACCCTTCTGTGACAGGAAGGGAGGGTTGATTAACAGCAGAACATCTGACAAAGACCAGCAGTGCTGCTTCCCGTGGTTTGCAGAGGACAATGGGGGCCTGCAAATGCTTACAGAGGTCTGGAGATACACAACAGGCTTGGCACAGTGGAGATATAAAAATAGATTCATTAATTTTCGTAGTAATAGACCCTGCTTTATTAAAAAATGTCTGAAATGTTGTTAATTGTAAAGTTCTCTGTTATGAGATGTGCCAGTGCTACATCAGGAGTGCAGCCTCTGCCCTGACAGCTTTGACAGGGGACAAGGGCTGCCTGTCTGAGCAGATTGTGTTGAAATGGTTAAAGAAGCACTGAGTGAGCTCAGTTAATAAAAAGGAAATGATCAGAGCTGAGCAGACCCATTTCTGCTGGGACAATTTGAGGGCTCCTCATACAAACACCTCGAATGCATGGAGAGGAATATGATCTCTGGTGGGAGACGTGGTGAACAAGCTGTGGAGGCAGCGCTGGGCCACAGCTCCAGGTGGGAGAGAACAGCCCTGCACCATCAGAAAACTGGATTATTGGCTGTGCCCACCCTGCCAACAGCTGTCCTGCTGCTGTTGAGATTGCTGGTTGTCACAGTGATGGCAGTCAGTCCTGGATGCAATTCCAGAGCTCCAACAGGGATTTGAGTCTTTTTCTTGTGTTGCACTTTTAAGCAGAAGCCCCTTGTAAGCCATACACCCTCATGGCATTAATTTCATTGCTTTTGTTAATGCTCCTTGAGAGCAGTCGCTTTAATTTTGCATGATATGTTATAGCTGGAGTATAAATATCTACATCAGTCTATGTGGTTGCAGGAAGAATTGAGCTGTAGTACCTCTGGGGGAATACAACTCCATGGGGACTCAGAGTAAATATTTCTTGAAGCTCATTGAAGTTATTTCACTGATTTTGTGCTGGGTTATGGAAGGAGCTAAGAGGCATGCTGGTGCTGCTGGGTGAAGGTTCTTTTTGCACAAGGGAACCTGCTTTTATTTCTGTGTTGAATGAGAAGATGCTGCTGAATGTGCACAGCTGGGGGTGGATAGAGTAACACAATTTTTGTTAAACCTGCAGGGTTACACCTGGGGCAGGCAATGGGTATTGCCACTCTTTTCAGAGCTGCCACTGAAACAGATTTCCATTTTGGATTTCAGCTGCATTTGCATGGCTGCCTGCAAGTGTGTCATGTTTGAACTGTGTGGGCTATGGCCACAAAACTTCATAACGCAGCTCTGTGGGGTTGGCTGAACTCCTGCACGGTTAGGACTGGCTTAACTTTATGTTGGAGTGTTTCAGCAGTATCCTAGAGGTCACTACAGGGCACAGTCTGCTGTGGGAGCCATCTCCAGGGCTTGTCTGAGGTCTCTGGGATGTTGTTTTGGAATAGAAAGACTCATACTTCAGCTTATAGTACTGCATAAGCCACGAGGGGAAAGAAATAGAACAGCGTGTAGGGAGCTGCAGTAGAAAGTGAGAGAATCACATACTTGAGTAATTCATTAGGTGATTCATCCTGTGATAGTTCTTTGGATCTGTTATAAGAATTAGTACTTCTCTTTATGCAGCGGAGGAAGAAATTAATTCAAACTTTCTAGAACAGCATAAGAAGTGACTTTGAAGCCCTGTCAAATGTTCCTATGATTTAGGAATCCAATACATGGGGGCAGTTTATCAGTCTGGGCCAGCTGAGGGACTGCTTTGAATGAAATCATCTTGATCAGCACTGAAATCTGCTGATGAAAAGCTGTGGGCAAAGCCAAATATGTGCCTGCCTGTAGTTTCCTCTTTGATACTGGCTTCAGTAAGACGCTCAAAAAACCCAAAATACATTGGTCTTGTTTGAATTAAGGCAGTCTAAGAATGCAGGTCGACTTCAGATGGTGACCTCTTTATCTGCTGGCAAAAGATGTTGCATTTCTTTAGTAGAACAGGCAGCAAGGTGGATCAATTGGAACAGGACTCTCTACTTCTCCCAAAAAAGCCAAAACTGCTTTGTGCTTGAGAGAAAATCTTGCCAGTTCATGAGCAAAGAAAGGATGGACCTCTTGGTCAGACTTGGATCTCTCCAGCTAATACTGACCCAGTGGTACAGATTTGGGTATGGTGTGCTTTCCTCCAACATCAGAGCTGTACCTTCCTCTTCCATCTGGAGCCATGGTTCTAATTTCTCACTTTCAGGAGGTCCCAGAATAATCCCCACCAACATTGCAGATACTTTTCTGATTGTACTTCTTAAACTGTTCCCTTTCTTCTGTATACATGGGGCCTTACTTCAGTGTTCATTGTATTAATTCCACAACAGTTTGGGACTCAAATGTTTGTAGTTTTTGGGAAACTGCAAAGTGAAATCATTGAAGTAATTGTGTGCTCAAATAATCATTTGAAAATATAAGTTGTCCTCAGTCAGTAACTGTGTGCAACTTTTCGTAATATATTTGCAAACCAACTTTAAATAATGTAGCTTTAACAGTCTCAGAATTTTGAGTACAATTATCCCCAGTGCGTTTTGGCAGTGGCTTTGTAATTTTATAGACTAATTTTCAGCTTTTTCATTTGGTTGGGCTTTATTTGTTTGGATTTTTTTTTTTGTTTGTTTCATTTTGTTCTTTTGTCTTATTTTTTTTTCCTTGTTTGTTTGTTTTTTGAGAGGCTGTCCGTTTTGGTGGTTCACCTTCTCCTTTTATTCGTAGAGAGCTTTATTCCCATTTCTGTGTGTCCTGTCCAATGCCCTGTGACCCCAGCAGCCACCCCCTGTCCTTGTGGCCAAGGCAGCTCTCCTGCTCCCTGCCCACACCTCTGCCCAGCTGCTCCTCCAGTGTCATTGTTGAGGATCAAACAATGACACAGACTCTTGATTAGAAGGCTAGAAAAATGAATCTTTATTTTTGAGATGTGACTCTCTTATATAGTATTTTACGCAGACCAATTTGATTGGTGAAACAAAGGCAAACCTCTTCCATCACATTGGTTAAAACAGATGTTTGTCAAGAAACCTCTCCTGTGAGAACGAATGGATAAACATAGGTACAGTTACAAAAACATTTCTCTTGATTACAGAAAGTTTCCTGGGAAAGGAATTTCCCAAAAATGAAAACATTAAACCAGGGCTACCCTCCAGCATCTCCTGCGCCAGTCCTCAAAAGGAGACATTCTTGGAATCCTCCTTCTTCTTCAGACAGAGACTTCTGCTTGTCCTGCAGCAGGATTTGTGCTCCCTACAATCTGATTTACTGACAGGTGCCTTGCACTTCATCTCCTCTGTCTCTGCTGTTGTTCCTCGATGCCCTTTCTGACTCTGTGCTCAGCTCTCATGCTGAGTTCCTTCATCTCTTATGAATCTTGCCCAAGGATAGCAGTGAGTTGGGCTCCTCAAATATGAGTGCTGTGATTTTTATTTAGTTTTGGCCAAATTTTCACTCCTCATCCTCTTTTACTTTTCACCTTCAGCGTTTCTGCTCCTCTGTCCTCACCTGGCCCAGGCTCAGAGCCTGTGTCAGAGGTTTCCCAACCCTCTCTCAGCCTCCTTGCCTGGATCCCAGCATATCTGTTGCACTTATTTCCTCCCCTCAGAGCTGACCTTGCTCAGACAGAGCTGTGGTGCTGTCCTGTGATATCTCCCTTGTGCCTTTGCACTCACAGCTTCTCTGGAGGGGTGCTGTCTCTCTGTTGGATGATGGTTTACAGTGCATTATGTGCACCATTATGGTTTTATCATGGAGATTTTGAGATATTAAACACATTGACACTTAAAATGTGTCGTACCTGTTTAGTTTTCTACCTCAGGGAAATTTTCTGAAGACGTTAGCTGTTTGCATAATGAACTTACGATGATAACAATATTTTACCAAGGAAGGAACAAATCTAATATTCGCTGTCCGAGGTTGTAACTCTGAGTGTGACTTGCATTAGAGTTTTGTGCAATCTGACAAGTTTTATACTGATTCACTTTGCATATGGGAGAGCTGAAAGCAATTCATGTCAACCTGAGCGTGCAGGATGTGAGTCATTGCCTGCTGGTCAATGCCTGGTCTGGCTAAGAAGAATATTTTCTATGAAATGAGTCTGTGAATCTTTGAAAATTACCTTTCTACATATTCATGAAAATTTACCTAAATTCATAGCAGCTTTGCACAGAAAATGAATTGTGTTCCAGGAAGTGCCATATGGTCCGTGCTTTTATATTTGAACAATGACTGCATCAGAAATGTAAAGCCCCAAAACACATTCTTAGACCATTGGAAGAAAAAATCATTTAATTGTCGTGGTGGCCATGTAAGAGTTGTGTGATCCCCTGCAGGCTTCTTGACATCTCTGTTCAGGAGCACATCAACACTCAGCCCCGAGCTGCTGTCTTTTTATGGTTTCGTGACCCTCCCTGAACACTGCTCTGGGTGTAAGGAGCAGGGTGGCTCGGCTTGGTGGCTGTGGAGAGCCAAAGGTGAGGTGTGTGTGATATTTAATGATGGGCCAATTCTTGGGGTGATCCACTCCGTGGTGCTGGAGCTGGTTATTGCCCTGCAAACTGCATTTAAGTCCATCCCTTCTGCTTGCTCCACACAGTTCTGCTCTGCTGTCAGGCAAAGATCAATTTTAGCAAGTCCAGGCCGTGGGGAAGAGCCTCTCAAACCTCTCCTGGCTGTTTGCAGTAGTCTGTGTACAGAGCTTTTTGGAGACACAGCTGTATTAGCCCTCAGAGAACATTCTGCCTCAGGGATGGAGTTGGTCTCCCCCTGATAGGCAAGCAGCAATATTTTCTGGCAGCGTGACTATAAAACATAGCAGTGCTTGGCTGAAAAATCACCGTGGTAGGTGCTGCTGTATATTCAAATGTGCTTGAATTTAATCTAAGCCTTGTGGGGAAGTAAGCATCATCATCCCTAGTGACACACTAGGCTAGGAAATTCAGTTTCTCTGAATGGTTTTAATTTCTTGTGGGATGTCTGTCCCCTTGGGTGGCTGGCAGTGGTCAGCCAGGGTGCCCTGGTTTTCAGGGAATGCTGTCTTCATAGGAAAGGTGGAGCTGCAGCACACCAGCATCAGGTTCTAAAGTAGCATTCCTGTTCTCTGGTAAAAAGTGAACTGCGCCATGAGATGGTGCACTTTTTGGAGTTTTTCAACATTAAGAAAAAAAAAATCACATGCCTCTGTGTAAAGAGGATTAATTAGTCACTGGATGCAAGCCATTTGTGTAAAATGCTAAATATTGTTCTTCTGGAGAGTGTATCAGCTAGAACTGGCCAAGTATTGAAGTGTATGTTTGCCTTTTCTCCCATGGACTAATTCATTAGAGTAATTACAATTAGAAATCTCCTACAGAGATGTACATGGAGGAGGAAAAGAGAGCTTTGGCTAAAAATTAGCTTTGTGGAAATCTTTTTTTCTAGCTGGCTCTATTTTCAGTCCTTTCTTCCACTCAGACTTGCTTCTTTCCTTCCAGTACTGATACTGGTAAATTGTTCAGTGAAAGCACTGATGTTCTGTCACAGCACAGACAGAAGGTGAGAAAAAGGATGTTTCTACCTCTCCCTGTTTACTTCTGCAGTTGGGAGCTAAACAGTGACTGCCTTGCAGGCATGCAGGGAGCTGAGGAGAGGCAGGAAGGGGAACCCAGCACTCCCTCCGTGCCCACTCAGCACAGGGTAGGTGGTTTACAGCTCCGAGCAGGGTGTCTTGATAATTTTTGTTTTCTCCTCTTCTGGCTGGGATGACTCACAGTCACCTCTTGCGTGGCTCTCCCAGCTTTCTGGGAAGCTCTTTCCTCACCCAGGTAGCTTTTTTTCCCCTTGAATTTTGGAAGCTAGCTCCCTTTCTCTCCTATCACTGTTCGGTTGTTGATGTCTCCCCAGCAGCCCACGAGGTTGGGGATGGAATCCTTCCATCCACTTTGAGCTGCAGCTTAAAAGATGGAATGACCTCACCACATCCTTTAAAAGAGATACAGGAAAACTTGGAGTCATTTTGAGATTCTCAAAGCTTGCCACAAAATGAGCCTGGATGTGACAG
>VYZR01011663.1:18737-40969 GCA_013400675.1 Oxylabes madagascariensis | reverse complement strand
AAAAAAAAAAAAATTAAAGCTGACTCTGCTTTTTGAAAAGTGCAGAGTCAGCAAGTAATTTGTCAGTGCACCAAGCACAGATGCTGGATCTTGGTGATGACTCCCCTCAAGTGTCCTCACGGTGGTAGTCTAGGCCAGCATCTAGTTGGAAGGGGTGGGATTCACTTTCCTTCTTTTTGAGTTGCTTTTCAGCCTAACTAACCACCTTCTTCCCATTACTCGTTCCTGGAGGGGGAGCAGTACCTCCAGAAAGCAGTTCCTACAGCATTAACACAGAGCCCAGCTGAGACAAATGTCACAGAGGCCAAGAAAGCTGTCAGCTGTCTCCTCCCCACCCCTGGATGAACATATGAGATGTTATGAGGGAAAGCACCGTCGTACAGCTCTCAAGCTGTGCTCCATGATTCTTTATTCTTATGTACTAAATCCTTTGATCTTCACTCAGTCTTTTTTTCCTCTCATCAGTTTCTCACATCACTGTGTTCCTCCCCAGCTTCTTGTCCTCCAGCTCCCAGGCCTGTTGTGAAGGCTCCTCAGATTTGGGGGCATCAGGGAGGAGAAGGGGAGACCTGGCTGGGAGAGTATTTGCCAGCAGATACCCAAGGGAACACCAGAAGAGAAACAGAGTTCCTCATCCTGATCTTTCCAGTTCCCAACTACTCATAGGAAATTCCTTCTCTGCCCTCTCCCCATCCCAGCCAGGGCTGCTCATGACTGTTGTGTCAGGCTCACTTTTCTGCCACTTGAGACAGAATTTCTCCATACAAAAACCAAGTCCTTTGCTTTCCACTGCAACGCAAAGTCTTACCAGCAACTCCAGTCATTGATAATAACTCCAGTAATAACTCCAGTTATCTCACTCATAACTTTCTGGATGCAGCTGTTCACCACTATGAACATGGAAGGAAGGTGTTTGGGGCTTTTTTTTTTCCCTTTAAGTTATCTTCCCATCCTTTGGTATTGTTGTTACCTTTTCTCTCTCATTCACTTAAGTGGTCTAATCCCATGCTTTTATTTTCTGCCACAGACCTGACAAATGGAACTCAATTCTGGTAAATTTGGTTTCCCGGCCGGTTACTCTGGGGACAACAACAAGCCCTGGGGTTTAGCTAAGGTGTGCAGATGGCCAAAGAAGATCTCAGCTCCAGCCCAGCACTCCCTTCACTCCTCCGAGCCTGCTGCTGTGCAGGGATGTGAGAAGGAATGGAGGAAGCTGGGTGTGTGGGTGGGGAAAAAGATGTGGTGCAAAGTTGTGTTTGATTGCAGCTTTGCATGGTTTGCATCACTTCCATCAGATTGTCCCTGACGTCCCTGCCAGGGCAGCATGTCCTTCCATGACAGATGTGGGGGGTTTAGGCCCACAGGAGAGATGACTCTCACCTGAAAGGCCCCACAGACACCAGCACACACCATGGGGCAAACTGAGCACCTGACAAACTAGTTCTTATCACTGGTACCTTTTGGTCTCCTACCCAATTCTGCACTTTAACCACACAATTTCCACTTTCCTTTTCCATCTGACCTTTTCCAACCTTTTGCTTTGTAAACAAAAATTCATGCCGTTGGCCTCTTTCTCCTTCAGCTGCTGAGCAGCACGAGAAGCTCGGAAAAGAGCCCATCCCACAGGGTCACCGCGTTCCAGCTCAGCAGAGGGACCGGGTGGCTGCGGTGGGACCGAGCAACACCTGGAAGCGTGCGAGCCCTGGGAAGGGCTCTCCCAGGGCAGGAGCACCATCTCCTGGAGAAGGGATTTATAGCACTGAGGCTCCGTGTAAGGTGTTTTCAGAGGCACAGATGGAATGTGGAAGGCACTAGCAGTTTGGATGGCACCCACTCTGGTTTCTCTCCGTTGTAGGCTGTGAAATACACGTAAAGCAACCCAGTACAAGTGTGTCCTGTGTAAAAAGGAGGGAGATGAAAAACTGGCTGCAAATGGGAACACATTTTGTGGGCACACTCTTCTTTTTTCTGTGCTGTGCAATAGACAGACTTGAGTGTGAGTTGCACACTCACAGGATCAAGTGTTAAAGTTTTTACTACGAGTGTATCAGGTGAAGTTCCATCTTATTTCACATTTGAGACTCTGTCTTAAAAAGTCATTGAGTTATACAAAGAGAAAATCACATCTTCAAAGGGTCCTTTGCAAAGTTTTGAAGTGTAACTTAGAACAAGCTTTCTGCCTATATATCTTTCCCTTTGTAAATGCAATAGAATGAGATATATGCAATGTATTACATCCTGAAGCCCCTGCACATTTATTTAGTTCTCCCACTAAAGTTAAAAGCATGCCTCTGCACAGGAACAGCTGCATGGATGGAGCCACTGACACACAGCAATGTGGGATGTCAAGTGCCCCATTAGGGATGACCTTGATTTCCTAACACATCATACTGGTGTGTGTTCACAACTGCCTATCTCAGCTCTTTGCAGACAAGCTGGTATGGGCTGTACTGACATCAATATTTGGGTAGCATCTGTTTCTGCCTCAACAAGAAAGGCATGGACCTGTTAGGACACAAAGATGATCCCAGGGGTGGAGAACTTCTCCTATGGAGACAGGCTGAGAGGGCTGGGGCTGTTCAGGCTGGAGAAGAGAAGGTTTGGGGGAGACCTCACTGCAGCCTTACAGTACTTAAAGGGGGCTTACAGAAAAGAAACAGAGCAAATTTTTTATACTGGTAGACAGCAATAGGACAAGGGGGAATAGTTTTAAAGTAAAAGAGGAATGATTTAGATTGGATGATAGGAAGAAATTCTTTATTGTGAGGGTGTGTGAGGCACAGCCACAGGTTGCCCAGAGAAGCTGTGGATGCCCTATCCCTGGAAGTGTACAAGGTCAGGTTGGATGGAGCCCTGAGCAACCTGATCTAGTGGAAAGTGTCCCTGCCCATGACAGCAGGGAGAGGGCAGAACAAGATGGTATTTAAGATTCCTTCCAACCCAGGCCTTTTTATGATTCTATGATTTATATTTAATGCAGGCAGCATGCTTGCTTTGCCTTGCCCACTTACACACTTTGCCTAGTCTGTCCTTACACACCAGAACACTTACGCACAGGTTCAGGCACCTGAGACAATATCAGATTCTTTAATGTGAATATGTGGTGCTACCTGAGACATCCAGACCTCCAGCTGCTGCCTCTGAAAACAGGGGGGTATTCTAACCTTCTGCCTCATTGACCAGGACGATGTCTACAGACTTTTTCCAACCTAAATGATTCTGTGTATCTACAGGAGTGTCCTGAGTATCCTGCAGAGAAACCCCAGGTACCTATTTTAGTGCCTGTGCACATGACCTTATGAGAAGATCATCAGAATTTAGTAGGAAAAAAATAAATAAAATGAGACTTTCTGATAGTGCTTGAAGAGCACAGCACTGTGTGTGGGTTGCTTCAGCAGTGTACAGGCAGCTCTGCCTATTTCTGTAGTTCACACATTGATCTCACTAGGTTAGTAAGTCAAAATTTGCCATTTTGGGCTCCTTCATCTGTGTCCAGAAGAAAAGTGCAGCTCAAAATATCTTACTATGACTGGGTCCTGTATTAAATAAAATTAAATTAAATGATTGTTGGGAGGGCAGCTGCTGATTTGCTAACCAGTACTTCACACTCGGCACAAGGAGGTGTTAAATTCTACCTCTGTCCTTTCTGTAGGGCCTCACCCTGAATGCAGACTCAGTCTTAGCTGACAGTTTTTATAAGGGTCAAAGGCACAGGGACAGTTAAAGGTTTTCCTGGGCCTTGATGAATTAGCAGTGTAGAAATTGGAAGTGAACCCAAGTCTGAATCTTCTCTGTAGCTTTTTCCTCTGAATCTTCTCCATAGTTTTTTCCTCTGTACAATAATGTCTTGTGGATACAATACTTATAAGACAGGTTGTGAATATAAAGACTCATGAGCTCTTCAGGTAAACACAATTGTGCAAGTAGAGGTGGCCACTTGGGCTACATCTATACGTGTAAATTAAATGTTTGTAGGAACACTCATTGGTATCAAGGTCAAGTGCTGTGGATCAGCCCGTGTTCACATGGATAAACTCTCATCATCTCCAAGACCAATGGTCACGTACAAGCTGTCAGCTGAGAAAAGTCCCCAGCCTGTGTTAACAACTCAACTGCCCCAAGAGCTCTTCATCAGGGTCTGAGTCCAAAAACACACCAGAGACCCTCTTAACTCTGTGACAAGGCTGACCTGGCTCCCTGGCACTACAGCAGAGGAGGTACAACTGACAGCAAAGCAGGCTCTGAGCATCAGCATTTTATTGTTCTTCAGTACAACCTTTTATACCCTTCACCTTACATGCATTACACCTGTGTGCCCTCTCTGCCCTTCTGTGACTGGTCAGTACACCTCAGCACTCCGTGTTTCTTTGCCTTCAATACTGTTCACCTGTCCTACACAGTTGTAGCCCATTAGGGATGAGGCTCCACCACAGCCCCATTCCCAATCATCACAAACTGTGTGTCCACAGCACTATTTAATTTACCTGGGCAAATGAAATGCTGGAGACCCTGGAGATCAGGTCAGGCTTGTGTGTAGAAAACCTAGGTCATTGTCAGGATTGTCTGTGGTCTTGTCTTCATTCCTTCAAAAGCTTATTCCAGCATGGCTGGGCTGAACGTTAGCCAGCCAAGAAACAGTGACTTTTCTTGTTGGAAGAAAGGTCTGGGCCTTTGGTATTTGGTGGGGAGCTGAGAAGCTGGCAGCAAGAGCAATGAAGAGCACTGCCTTGGAAAGGGACCTCAGCCAGTGCTGGCTGGGACCCTGGGACAGTCACACTCCTTCCCATCTGAGTTTTGCCCTCTTTTTTACAATAGGTTCCTGACTGCTCTTGTGGGCAGCTTGGGAGAAGGGCTAAGGAAATACTAAAGTCGTATTTACAACCTCGCACAGAATTGGAATGGATGTTCCTGGTGGAGTTCCAGGAAGGAACAGCACCTTTGATGCAACCAGCTTTTCCTCAGTTCCTGCATTTCCCTTTTTACACCCCAACTCAGCACTGCCCAGACCACTTCCCCTGACTGTGTAATGCTCGTGTACCAATCATCATTCTGGGTTTGTAATTGTAGCTTTGAACGCCTCAGTGACTGATTCCAGCTCAGGCTCCAGTCATGAACCAGGAATGGATACAGCTGGTTGTAGGACCAGCTTGAACAATGTGATCTCCCAAGGAGACTTCATTTCTGTTCTCCTCAGGCTGATTGTTTCTCTCACCAGGTGGTGGTTGCTTCTTGCACTACAGAAAGCTGAAAACTTGACTCCTGAGAAAAATATCCAAAATGTTTGCTACACCACTGTACCATAAATTGCTACATCCCTCTCTGGGGATGTTTTTTCCTCTGTCTTTCTGAAGCACAATCACCCACTTCTCTAAAATCTCCAACACCCATATAGTGCCACTTTAGTATTAATTGTTTTGGAGGAGTGTGATAAAGTAGTATTTATGGTAGATTCATTTCACTTGATTTACAACATGAGATTTGTTAGACACACATCAGCTGTGCCACTCTTTGAACCAGAATTTTTCCTTTTGTCCATCAACTACAAAGCCAGTCTACCAGATCAGCAGAGAGCAAGATGCTGAGCCGGTCAAAATCTAATTTAAAGCAAGAATAATCTCACTGTGTAACACTGGATAGGCAAGTAGTTACTGCTTCATAACACCTTCACAATTGCAGCTACAAAGACCTTCATTAAAAAACGTGAATTTAAATACCCATGTCCATGACCTGGTGAAACTCAGAATCTGTTAGCCACTTTCTAGGTAAGAGTCAGAGCATCTGACTTAAAATGCTTATTGTAAAAAAAATCTGTGAGCGAAACTCAGCTCCTGAAAGAAACAGCAATGACTTGGAAAGACATTCACCTTCCTACCACAGCTATGTATGAATGACTGGTTGATGAGATGGGTTGTACTGATTGTGCTATGAGACAGAGGCATCTTGCAGATCTCCTTGGACAACTGGGTCACTCTATTTTGGCTTGCTGTCACCTAGAAAAGGTTGAGCCATTGAAATGGCTCTCATGGTATCTGCCAAATTTGTTATCTTGGACTGAAAAGACTGCAGCAGAACCAAAGTGACTCACTTTACCAAAAAACCTGCATTGTACTTGCCTTTTATTTCCATCACACACTGGAGGTATATGAGAAGCAACTGGTGAGCCAAATCAAACAGGTATCTGCTGAGTTTATGCTTCAGCTTTTCCCTTAGAGAGACACAAATCCTGGCCTCTCACCTATTGAGCTGCCAGGTTTTTACAATGGTTGGAGGAGCTGAAAGTCCAGCCATTTCCTCCTCTGTTGTGTTTGGTTAAAATGGGTCATTATGTTACTGCAGCGTTTTTCAGTGGGGAGCATCCACAGAGACTGGCAGATACATGGAGCAGCAGACAGAGCAATTGCACACACCTTTTTAGGAAGAGGTACTGAAGAATAACATACTCACACCCCTTCACCTCCCAGCCCTTTCTCTTTTTCTTGATAATTCCAAAAGTTGAACTTTTTCCTTTTGGGAGAATATCAGTCAGGTCCAGAATCACTCATAAAATGGAGGAATTGTTCCAACAATGACCCTGAAAGGTTTCCTAATTTTAAAAAGAAATCCAGGAACAAAACCTGGCCAGCTCTAACCTGGATGGTTCACACTGTGCTCTGGTGGGTAGTTCAGCAGAGAAGCCTGGGTCTCCATCTCTCTCAGCCTTTACACTTACAGTCAGGAATCTGCATAAAGGGAGCCACTTTCACAATTTCACACAGGTAACAAGCAACCAGGAGCCAGCACCAAAACCAAGCAGGCCTTGGGCTCTTGCTCATCTCCAACTAAATCACTTAGCACAAACATAAACACCTCTAGAGTTTATTTGGTGGGAGCAAGGGAGGTGATGGTAAAAGCCTTGGGCACCGGCTTCCCTCAGGTGTGTGGTGAAGACGGACTTGAAAAACTTGACAACATATTTAGGTGGAAACTTGTGCAGTTATTGACTGTTCCTTCACTTTTCCTGGACTGGGGAAATACTTTCCATTGCTGCTATGTAAGGACTCAACTACCCAAAACCTATGGTTTCTTTGGGGAGAAAAAAAAACACTGTATCTATCTACCATAGATGTGATTTTTGAATAATATAGATAATTTTCTGTATTTTAGGGTTTGGTTTTATTAAACTGAGGCAAACCAGAAAATCTCATATTTTCTTCCTCACTGGCTACCATGAAACTTATCCATGATTTACCTAGTACTCCCCATACTTAGGAGAGGTGGAATTTTAATTCCAGGGCTGCAGCAGGTCAAGAACCAGGCTTATCTTTCAACAGGGATTACCTATGGTTTCTACTAGATTATTCCTGACATGTGGCTCATCATATTACAGGTTAAATGTTTAAAGAGGGGAGAAAAGCATGAGGCATAATGAATAACAGCTCTATAACTCTGCTCCCTTCTCTCCAGAATAAATCTACACCAATTTTAGGAGGTGTGTAGATTAAAAGACTGCCATGACAGGCTATCAACAACCTTACCACATCATATAACAAGAGTGAACTTTAAATCTACCATTTTGGCTACCTTTGAAACTCACTGAGAAGCCCAGTCCTGGTATAAAATCTCCTAGTGGTTCACATCTGGGTTTTGTAATTGTCATCTGAAAACAAATGGTGTTAGGAGTGGTAAGTAAGTGATCATCTCACTGGAATCTTAGCGCAGCCATTTTCAGTAATGAAATTATATCGCACTTCTCCCAAATCAAGGCTGAAAAAAAGTTCCATGCTCAGTTTTCAAACTGTGTTTCCATAGCTGATTTATTTTTTTTTTATATGTTTTCTGCCCTTGCTTTTTCCTCCCACATTTTATTTACCATACCCTAAGCAGGGCTCTGATTTCCCCTCATCCTGCCATGATTACAGCTATAGTCCTCTGCCAGGGATTCAAAACTTGGTGGACAATTTCCTCTGGGCTTATAAACTCACTGTTGTACTCCTGCTGCTTTGGGGGAGATGAAAAGCAAATCCATGAGCTGCCAAGAATCACACCCGGGCAGGGATGCAGTGCTGCGAGAGCTGGTCCCTGCTCAGTGTACAGGAGACAGACACGACCCTGGGATGAGTTCATGGGGTCACACCTTGACCCTGATGGAGACCCTTCATCTCCCCGTGCCCCCGTGAAGAACAGAGAGGGATTAAACTGCAGGGCTGCAGTCCGTTTGCATCGAACGGAATGAACAGACTCCAGCCACAAATCACTCAATATTTTAACAGGCTCTGAGAGGCTTTTCTTCCTTGCTTTAACCCTTTGTGGGACCTCAGTGCCTTCTGGAGATGTCTGGTGAGCAGTTCTCCAGCACACGTGGCGATTCTTCCNAAATCACTCAATATTTTAACAGGCTCTGAGAGGTTTTTCTTCCTTGCTTTAACCCTTTGTGGGACCTCAGTGCCTTCTGGAGATGTCTGGTGAGCAGTTCTCCAGCACACGTGGCGATTCTTCCCCTTTTTCATACCACTCAGTCCCCTACATCCATGATGAGGCAGGTGGCTGAGAAAACCTGTCTGGGCTATGAGTCAGTGAAAGTTAGTTATTTTGAATAAATTATGTATCAAAAGTAAATACAAACATCAGTTCTAAGTGCAAGTGCATCACTGACTGACTTCAGCTCTGTAGAAAATCCCAGTATAACTGGTCTCAGAGTCAGGTTTTGAGCATGAGCTGAAGGTTACACTGGATTCGGTGGGATTGTGTGTGCGAGTGAATGGTGCCAGACCAGCTGGGCAGTGGGCTCCCGAAGGGGGAGTGTCATGGTTTACCAGATACTACGAAGAAAATGAACTCTACCACACGCAAAACCAGCACGATGAGACACAGCTGGGGACTGAAGTCACCACAGTGCCCATCCTGTGTCTGTAGGTGGTATTTGAGTGCTCTCTAGTGGACAGAAAACGGATCCAGAGGCGAACAAAACTGATGAGCTGTATCTCAGCCTAAGTCACTCCCAGCTGAGTGTCTGAGGCATTGAGTCTGTANGGGGATACTGGACCATACAGTCACACCAGGACATTAGCACAAAGTGACAAGCCACGGGATAAAGTAGAAACCTAGACTATGCCAGTGTAAAAACAAGGTTAAGGAAGTCAGCTCAGGACACAGACCATAAAATAGTTATGTAGTAGGTACTCCCAGATCAGCAGAACCATACTACTGAACCCAAATGTCAAAAGATGTCCCTAAATCCTGACATTTATAACAATATTGTATTGCAGTTGGGATTTGCTTATAGCAGGTATCTGAGTTTCAAGTTCTAAGAATAACTCATTTTCCTTTTATTTCTGTGAAATGACAGCTAAAAGATTTTTTATGATGGTGGTAGTAAAACCAGAAACAGCCATTTGACTCCTGAAACAGCTACACCTCTTGTTAAATATATACATATATGCATCTCTCCATAAACTCTTTGTTTAAAACCTGGCTTCTCCATTACCTCTCTGTTGGGAGGGCAGAGGGCTATTATCTTAGCCTTCCTGGACGATAGCATTTATCAGCATGAGCTCCTCTTACATCGACACTTCCCAATGCTCAGACATCTTGAACACAAATAAAACTCCTTCAACCCCCTGTTGAGCTTAATTACTTGTCTCCCACTCATTCTTTTTCTTCACTTTCTAGAGGCTTTTGACTGAAATCAGACTGATCCCCTTTTCTTCAAGTATCTTCTCCCACTTGGAGCAGTCATCTTTGGCCTTGCCTCATTTATGCAGAAACCACAGAGGGTCTTGTACAGTACCACACATACCTGCAGTAAAAGAACATGCATTTGTATTTAGGCCGTCATTCTATGCAAATTAATAGTTTTACTACAGAGACTATGCATAAATTAGGTTAGTAAATGCAGACTGCATGAATATGCTGATTCAGTTTGTTGAGGGTACAGAAAGAAAGGAGAAGAAAAAACCAGAAAAAGAATGGATAAAATTAAGTCAAGCAATGTACCATTTCAGTCAGTATTGCAGAGCTAAGAGGCAGGGAAAAAAGCCATAAATCTCCAAGAAAATAGTCCTGAAACTTCAGAGAGTTTCTTTGTCTTTCCTTTGCTGATAGACAATTTCACTGAGGCAGAGGGGACCATGAAAGAGAGAGGAACAGCTAAGGGTAACCCAAGTAGTAGGTAGGAAAATGTAATTTTAGAAGTGATGACTGTTACTGGTATTGGTTCTCAGATTCTTTGCACATTCTCCCATAGGCTTTCCCCTGCAGGTTTCCAGAGGATAATTGAGTTAAAAAATTGGTTCAGTCGAAGAAATTTTCTGTGTGGTATCCAAAGTGACATGGGAATCAAACTCCAAGTATTCTGGGAGGTTGCTTCTCAAAGAGGCAAGTTGATGCTTAGCTCCTGCAGACAGCTCTATTGGCATATTAGTTTTCCCCTGACAGGTTTGATTTGTGTCCACCTTTTATGCAGAGGTTCACTCTTCACAAAGACCCTGCCCTAACCTCATGGGAAAATCAGCTGATTATTTCCACAACTTCAGAGGTTAGCACAACTGAGGCACTTGTTTTATTCATATGTTACGGTCAAACAGGCTGTGGAGTTATAAAAATGATAAGACTTGTTAGGAAATCAGATAAATAGGCAGTGCTTGGACTTCTCCATGAGTGCACAGACACAGCATACACAGCCTCTCCAGGACAAAGAGTGGCAGCTCACTGGGGCCAAGCAGACCCTTCTGTTTGGGGAGATAATCCCCAGCTTTTGAAGCACCTTCACAGGCATTTGGCAACATCTGGAAGGACACTGCTCAGTGAGCACGACAAGCTTCAGTGGGAACTCATGGCTCAGGTTCTGCTTTATTTTTGCTGTCTCAGACAGCAAACTGCCAGCTGCTTACTCCTTGTTACTATCTGAATAAATTGCATTATCCAGGAAGTCAAACGGGGATAACAATGCCGTTAGAGAAGCAATTTGTTTAGCCATAAAACTATTCATTACATGCTTTCAGGAACTCCACCTCAGGGCTTTTTAACCCTTCAGAGGCCACACGAGAATGATTCATGTTCCAAAAGCACTTCATGGTAGCTTGCAGCACTTCGGGAACCTGCAACTCCTGTGCCAGAAAGGCTGCAGCTGGGTGGTGGCGTTTACATTGCTTAACAAAAGGTTTGTAGTGGGACGGAGAGAAAACAATGGGGATTTAGGAAGGAACTCCACCTACAAAGTCTCCTTTTTTTTTGTTTGGACTCGTGGGTTTCATGTTCCAGATTTCTTGTTTCATCACAAATATCAAAAGACTATTCTGTGTCTGTCACTTTGGATCACTCTTGATTTTGACATTTCCATCACATCCCAAACTCCTCCAGCTGTACCTTTCTTTGGGGTGAAAAGTCTTAATCCACTCACTAGGTCCTCTCTCAAGGGCTGCTTCCCTCTGTGGACACTGCTGCATACCCACTTGAGGTGCTGAGCCTGTTTGGAGGCTGGCTGCATTGATGCAGTGTCCGCATCTGTTTTTTATCACATTTAAAATATTCCCTGGCATCATCTGTGGTTTCTGTCTGTCTAGAGAAGGACAACAGAGATGGTGAGAAGTGTCTGGAGCACAAATGCGATGAGGAGCAGCTGAGGGAGCTGGTGGTGTTTAACCTGGAGAAAAGGAGGCTCAGGGGGGAACCTTATGACTCTCCACAACCACCTGAAAGAAGGGTGCAGCCAGGTAGGGGTCGGTCTCTTCTCCCAAGTAACAAGTCGATGAAGACATAGCCTCGAGTTGCACCTAAAGAGCTTTAAATTGGATATTAGGAAAAAATCTTCACTGAAAGGGTGGTCAGGCATTCACACAGGCTGCTCAGGGAAGTTGTGGAATTGCTGTCTCCGGAAGAGTTCAAAAAAACACGCGGATGTAGCACTTAGAGTTATGGTTTAGTGGTGAGCACGGTGGATGGGTAAACGATTGGATCCCATGATCTCAGAGGTCTTTTCCAACCACAACGACTTCGTAATTCCGTGATTCCCCAAAGCTGTGCCCGGTGCGAAGCTTTTTCCCCAAGTGCTGCCCTGCCGGAGCCCCGCACACCAGCGCAGAGAAGCCGCGGGATAACCAAGCGCCCAGGTACGCCCGGCAGCCTGAGCAAACCAGGGCTGCCCAGCCCGGCCGCGGGTGCCCGAGGGGCAGCAGAGGGACCAACTGCTTCCCTCCTCTTTCCCAAAATAAACTGCGGAACACACAGCCGGCCAGGGCTGCGGGGGCGGCCGTGCCTCGCACCCCGCTCGGAACGGGGTTGGGTAAGCAGCGCCGTGCCGATTGTCTCAGGGCAGGGAGATGCGTGCGGGCTGTTTCCCGAGAGGAGGAAGAGCAGCGCGCAGGGATGCAGCGAAGCCCGGGGGGAGTTTCGGTCCCGGGAGGAGGAGGAGGCTGAGGATGAGTTAATGGGGTCCGCGCGGCAACGCTCCCGCTCGTCGGTGTAGTCGTGGCCGAGTGGTTAAGGCGATGGACTAGAAATCCATTGGGGTCTCCCCGCGCAGGTTCGAATCCTGCCGACTACGAGCCGCGCTCCTCCTTTTTCCTCCGCGTCCCGGACGTTTTCTTCCCCCGGCTCGTTCTGCACCGGAGCCGGCGCCTGACATCCGGCAGGGCGGCCGGGCCAGCCCCGGGAAGGGAGGCGGGACCTCCTCCCGCGGCCATGGAGCAGCGCGGCCCGGCTCCCGCCGTGCTGGTCACCAGCAGGTACCGGGACCGGCGGGGGAGCGCCCCGCGCCCTCAGCAGCCTCGGCGGGGCAGCCCGGGCCGGGGAGCGGGGGAAGAAAAGGGAAGGGAAAGGAAAGGGAGGAAAGCGGGCCGGCGGGGGCTGAGGGAAAGCCGGGCGGTTCTGCGTAGGTTTGCCCCGGGGCACTTCAGATATTCTCCGGTTTTCCTGCATTTCACAGCCGGGGGAGATCCCTGGCCCGTCCCGTGCGCCCTTTCCTCTTGTGATAACTCCGGCTCTCTGCCGTCCACTCCGGCGCAGCCTGTGCCGCCGCCCTCCGGGAGCATCTTTTCCTTGTGGGTGTTTCCAGGTGGGTGGGCAGGAATTGGGATTTATCCCGGGCCTTTTCGGGGCGCGGTGTCCCCAGTGCTTTGCGTGGTGCCTGTTCCCTGCTGTGCCCTGCATCCCGGTGCTCCTCCTCATGCCCGCTCTGCCTGGGAGCCCAGGGATGGGCAAAAAAGAGTTTATTCTCCTTTCTCGCCTTCTCGAAGCTATCCCCTGCGGGGTGTTTTCTGTTACATTAAGTTTTTAAACCCGATCTTTTCCTAGATGTGGTAAAGGAACGCTCATGAGAAATGCCTCAAGATGAAAACGCTTATGGCAATCTTTTACAGGGAAATTGATAGATATCTCTCTCTTTTTTTTTTTTTTTTTTTTAATTCCCACGAGATATTTGAGACCACATGAAAGTAGTTTCCTATCAGATGAGACATGAGAAGCAGGAGTGTTGATTCAGCAAGGTCCTTACCTCCTAGGACATAAATAATGACAATTTCAGTCACTTTAATTTCAAAGCCATTATTTTAATCCTTAAATATTTGTCAGTATCAGGGCCGGACTTTCCTTGAAGCAGTGGCCTTGAACCTTCAAATGCATCTGATGTGACTAACAGATGTTTTGTAGGACTGACTTTATATTAAGTTTAGCCTTGGAAATGCAAATCCTAACACCTGGATTAATTTTACAGTTGTTAGACTAGAAAAGACCCACTTGCAAATTGTCTCACTGAAACTGGAATGCTTTCAGTGATAAAATTGGGCATATATGTACATGTGGGACTAAGATTTTAGCAAGTAAACGTATTTTATAGCTTCTGAGGTAAAACAGCTGTATAATTGTGACCTTTTCCACTCTTTTTTCCACATGCTTGTTTTGGGAATAGGATTCCTAGTTGCTGTGGTAATATAAGTCATGGAATCATAGAATATGCTGAGCTGGATCATTGAGTCCAACTCCTGGCCCTGCTGAGGACATCCCAAGGATCACACCATGTACCTGAGAGCATTGTCCAAACATTTCTTGAACTCTGTCAGGTTTGGTGCTGTGATCACTTCTCTAGGGAGCCTGTATAATCTGTATACTTGTAGTTAGACTATACAGAGAAATAAATAATTTGGTGAGTACTTTGCCTTCACTTAATAAGTAAAACTAGTTGTGCAATTTTTTTCTCCTTCTGTTATGACCAGGGATGTCACAGTTTGGTCCCCTGTGGAGAGGAGTTGTTGGAGCTGGGTGCTGCTGGCAGAGCTGACTTTATCAAGGCAGGAAGCACAGACTCTGCTCTCCTGGCCTCACAGATGCTGGAATAAATGTTTCTCTGGTCACAGCACTTGCATCTCTTATTTTAGTTTCTTCCTGGAGGTGGCTATTACCCACCCCCCATGCTGGCCTTATAGCATGGAAAGCAGATTAATTAAAATACAAATTAATTATTATATGCAAATCGAAAAAACAGGAGTGAAAACCCAGCACTTCTGTGAACTGTGGACGCTGCTCAGTTCAGCTGACCTTTGTAGTCTGCACTTCTCTGTTCTGGGCCAATCCTGCATGATCTGATTGTGCAATGATCTGATTCACACTGGTGTTGTTGGTGTGAATGGTCTCCTTGTATTTGGGTGAAGTGATTCCTGTAGGAAGGCTAACCACGTGCCCAGGTCTCTGGTGAACTGTCTGTTTTGTAGACAGAAGTGTAAACTGGAGATAAGCTAGATTCAAATAAAGAGTAGAAACAATAAACCTGTGTGTCCAGGCTAAACAACCAGTTTTCTCCTTTTGCTGCCTTTTTTTTTTTAAGCTACAAGTGTAAAAATAATTGTGTTTTATGTGAAAAATGCAGTGAAACTATATTCTGTCTTGGGACTTGCAGGTGCTGATTCTGCTTGAATAACAATAACAGTATTTAATTAATTAAAACACTAAGGCTGCTTATTTTGAAGGCATTTCAAGAACTAGGGACCACTTTTGATAGTATGCTCTGTCTCAGCCTCCCTGCTGATTTCTGTTTGTTTAGAATCAGTTTCATATTTTAAAAGAAATTCTGTTGCTGTGGGAGAGATAATAGGGGTGGGTTTCCTGTAGGAGATGATAATGAAAGTGATCATGAGGCGTAAAGCAAACAAACAAAAATGTAGCTATTCCTCCTCCCTCTAATAATTTTCCATGACATTTTAGGACAGACTTCGAACAACTTTAAGTGAAAACCCCTGGGTATAGATAAGGTACTTATTAACTTCATGACCCTTTCAGAACTCTCTAATGCAGCAGCTCTTCCAGTGAAGTTGTCATTGTGTCATCTCAGAACATCTGTACACGGTTGGTGTTTTCAGCTAAAGGCCACTTGAGGATGGTTCACTGGTCATTACTCCTTTTATTCGTATTAGAGGTGAAAAGCAGGTTAATTAGTCATTTATACTCAATGTTAACAGAAGTAGAATCACAGACTCATTTCAGATAGAAAAGACCTTTAAGATCATCAAGTCCAAGCATTAACCCAGCACTGCCACGTCCACCACTAAACCCTGTTCCCAGGTGCCACATCTACACATCCTTTCAAGAACTGGTAACTCACGCACTTCCCTGGCTTAGTAAGTCATTCCTGAGTACAAGTGACAGACCTTTTTTGCTGCCATAGCTGCAGTCACAACTTCTGAGTGACTGCACATCTGGAAAGCTGTTAAGATCTGATTATTGTGATTATTAGAGAGAGATGCTTCTACCCAAATTACCATGCGAGTGAGATCATATGCCAAAATCAATAATGCAGGCATTATTTCATAAAATACGTGTGTGAGAGAGAGAGAGCAAAGACATAGAAAAGAGGATGGGGTGGAGGCAGAGAGAGAACAATTAAGTAGAAAGACAATCACTAACCTTGTGGATCCAGCGGTGTTCTTCTATTGGTCCTTCTTCACCCTTTTTGGTGGTAAGGGTCCCACAAAACATAAAGTTTAATGGGTTAATATACATTCAGGTATATGTGGGCATACCCAAGCACCTCTCCTGCAGAGGGGAGTTTTGCACTGTCTTTTGCTACGCAGTGAATCAATCCTCTGATGGAAGGCCCCAGAAATAAATCTGGGGGTGCTTTGGGTGTCTTTGATGGTTTATGACACCTTTTAAAACCTGACAGCTGCCTCTCATGCCTGTGTAGTTGAGCCTGTTAATGCCCCATCAGAAGGGATAAATACCCTCAGGCATACATGTGAGTGTGAATGTTCTGTGCTCAGCGTGTCTCTTCTTTTGAGTCAGTGGACTGTGGTCTCCTCCAGTCAGAGCTGACCTTCAGCACAGTTGCTGACCTGGCCTTCTCCATGGACTCCTTGCAGTGTTACACTCTTCTCCCTCAGTCTTGTTTACCTCTCCTTAGGCTTGAGATAACTTGGACCTTTATCTTATCTCAAGTCCCCATCAGGTGGCTTAATTTACTGTCCGTATTTCCAGGGATTCACTGGGGCAAATTAGGAGTGGAGGCGTCGGTGGTTGCGGATGAGGAGTTGCTTCTTTATACAGTCTGCCATAGTGGGCAAAGTCCTTTGGTGATCTTAACAGTGTTTAAGGCTGTTGTGATCTGTAAGTCTCTTATAAGAGCACGTCCTCTGCTGCAGTTGTATTTTAAAAAACTCCAGATCCAGCTGATTTACTGGCAGGTGCCCTTAGTGTCAGCATTTTGGCTGCCACTGAAGGAGGCAGAGTTCCAGATGATGGTTGTTACTTGCAGATCCCACAGGCTGCTGTGTGGAAGCCGGGCACCTGTGTATTCACACATAGGCACTACTGGTCCTGTGTTGGAGCCAGCCACGTGTAAGTGAGAACAAAATTTTGTCTGGATGTGTAAAGTGAAGTCCTTGACTGGCAGAATATGAGAAGAGAATCGGAGCAGACAGAATAGCATCATCAAAACACTGGAGATGGAGAGCTGTTGTTAAAGCCCTAATGCTTTAAACATGGCTTGCAAAGAGGATTGGGTACAAAACTGGGCCTATGTCTTTGTTTATTGTTATCCTCTTTATCAAGAGCTCTCAAGATACTCTCTCTAAAAGGCTTTTTTTTCAAGCTTTGAGTTAGAGATTCAGAGGTTGCCTTCTTGGGGAAGCTCAAGTTTCATAGGAACTGATCAAGTTTTGACATGATGAGAGGAATCTTACTTTCTTTGAAACTAGATCGTTAAAGCCTTTCCAAAGTGTATGTTAAGTTCTATGCATTGTGTATCCTTAGGTGAAAGGGCACCTGTGTTAATGAATATAAACTTCCTGAAGGGAGCAGTAAGAATTCCCCAAGAACTCTGCAGTCCACAGGAAATCCAGGGAAGATGGAACTTGATCCTCATGGTTAAGGTTTAAAAAGGCAGAAAAAATGTTTAATGATCCTATTTTGGTTTTCTTTTAAATGGTCCCTTCTGCTTTCTCCAAAAAACACTCACTCACACATAGGAAGGATGTACTCAGAGGTGTGTTCAGAGGGTATTCAATCCTCTGGATGGTGAAATTTTGATTCTGCCAGAATACTTGGTTCTAGTGACAGCAGGTGTTCTGTGGCTTGGCATAGGGTAACTTTGGGGAAGGGATCTTTGATCAGTTTTGGTTTTCAGGCTATTGAAACAAACTGTTTATTTCATTAAACATACCATTCAATGCTCCAACAGTAACTGCCTGGTCTTACTCTTGATGTGTGAACACTCTAATATATCTAGAGCATTCCTCTTGCAAAAATGTCATGAATATTTTCAGGTGGCAATCCAGGGGGAAGGTGGCACCACAGTTCTGTGGATCTGAAGTGGTCAGGAGGAAAAAGAATGCATTGAGTAAACAGCAGCAGCAGTTCCCTTGTTGCATTTTCCTCCAGGAGGAGCCATGGGTGGTTATGACTGCTGGCAGCTCTCAGAGGTTAATGCTGAGATTGTCTATTTTAAATGGGTATGAAAGGTCAGGTAGCTCTGTTTCCATTAGGATTTTCTGTGGGAAAGCCAAGATGTTTTGGCTAGTGTGCCCTTTAGGCTGTTTGGCAACAAGACTGTATCAGACAGGCAAAACCAGAAGACAGCTCTGAGGGATCACGTCCTTCTTTAACTTGCTCAGTCCTGATGTTTGTCTGATTTTCCTCAAGGACCTTCACAAATGGAAACTCTGATTGGCCCATCAGTCTGCTCCAGCAGCTTCCTTTGTATTTCAGCTTTAATCCAGTTTCCTAGCTGGCTCTTCACAAACCTCAAATTGTTCCTGTGCTCCAGGGAGCTCCTTCTTTCTTTCATGGCACCTTTCAGCTGTTGTCTCTGTCATTCCTGGGAATGTTCTCAGATAAGGGAGAGGTGGATAGGGCTTGGCAGGAGTCACTATGAATAGACCTTTGTCTCAAAATAAACTTGATGGGAGATCATGGGTTCTTCTCACCTGTCGTGCTGGGTTAAGAGCACTTTCCGCTCCTGCAAGTAAAGTCCTGTTCTGAATGAATCCACATCTCTTCATAGAAATGCTGGCATGTTTCTGGCATGGTGCCTGAAGTGGCTCATGGCAGGTGCTTTGGGATGGGATACAGGAAACAGGTCATGTCCCAATTTGTCTTGTTGCAGAGTAGGAAGTCTTGGGGGCAGGGTCTGTCTGATGTCCTGTTCCAGTGAGAGCCTTTGCATTGATTTTCTTGGGCTTGTAACTGGGAGAGGGACAGTTAAAAGTCTTTGTGCCAGTGCCTGAACTCTGTGTATTTTCTTCCCTAGGCAAATTCAGAATACACACACGGGGCTGGATTTGTCAGTGCCGGAATACCAGGAAATCCGTGGGAAGATGATGTCTGGCCATGTCGAGTATCACATTGTCGCTGTTACCCGACTGGCTGTCTTCAAATCAGCAAAGCACAAGCCTGAAGATGTGGTTCAGTTTATGGTAAATATTTAATCAGACCTGTGTTAGTGATCACTTTCTTAATCAGCTTTGATTATTTCAGTCATGATGTAGCAGATGCCTCGTTAACAATCACAGCCTCTCCAGATCAAGGTCTCTGATAGGACAACACAGTCTGTACCATCTCTGCAATTCCTATTCCATTATGTGTATTCCATTATCCACAAAGTAATTGAACTTCTTATTCCAGGAGCTAAAAGTGATGATGACTGTTGTTGCCTTTAAGGCATTTTTCATTATGGATCAACAAATAGAAACCAATTAAGCCTTTTGTAAGTTCTGCTACAAATTAGTTTTTCTAATATATGTATCAGTACTAGACTTCGTACAGAAACATGCGATAAATATATAGGAGCTTATCAAAATGGGTCTATTACCTAGACGCAGCTTTTAAAATCCTTAGTAAGAGAGGTTTACAAGGAAGTGTCCATACAGAACATTATTTAGCTGGATTGTCTTTTTCATTATACCTGCAGAGTAAAGGTTTGAAAGCACAGCACATGACTTTAAACAGGTGAAATTAATCTCGCCTATGGCGTGTGCATATCCACTTAAACTGTTGCCCCTGGGACTTTCTATCAAGCTGATGGGAAAAGGTGCATTTAGGGTGTTCTATTTGATCTTCTGTAGTTGCCTGCTGAACCACTCCCAAGAAGTGCATTTCTCTCTCCACTGACCAGAAAGGGACACACCCTGTTGCATGCTATGAACATCTGCTCTTTTCAGATGTTTTGGTAATAACTGAAATGTCAGAGTGATGTGAATGTGTGGTTACCTGGTAGACCATGACCTGTAGTGTAACTCACACGTCATAGAAGATAGTTGATAAAAGCAAATTTAAATAATCTGGTTTGCAGATAAACATCTGTCAATGTTGAAAAAAAATGCTTTACAACAAATGAGATCGCCTGCATTTATTCCACACTTCTTGCTATGTATAACTATGGTAAAAGCAGCAATGCTGACAAAGGAGTCTGTTCTGTTCTCCCTCCTCATCCCTGACTGCTTGTTCTCACTCCTGCAGTGTTTCCTTTTGTGTGCCAGTGTCATGTGGCTATTCCATAACGTCAGCTGAGGAACTGCTCCTGGCTAAAAATGGGTATTTTGGAGCTTGTTATTCAGTACTGATTTACACCTGTTCCTTGAGCCTGTGAGTTGCACAATCGCATTAAAGTTTCTTTTAGGACAGGGAAGGGCCGGACATGGGCAGATAAGAGAAGGGGATGTGCAGTTGCTTTTTTTCATGCATCAATACCTGCTTATATTATGTAATATTTCCACACAGCTCTGTGGAAGAAAGAATCTGACTACACCTGAGGTGTTAGGCTGGGCTGTTGTCATTTAACTTCATTTTGCATCATTTAAGAATAAGTTGATAAAATCAGCTTGTCTATAAAGAGGAGAGACAGGCTTTGTACTGCAGCCCCCCTGCTTGCTGGGGTTGTCTGTTCCCGTGTCTCTCTCTGGGAGGATTTTCAGCACTCAATTGTTCCTCTCAAGTGAAATGAACCTTCCTGATTTCTCCTCTGGTGAGGCCTCCTGACATTTCATTCTTCATGAAGAAGAAAACTGGTGGAGCCTGACGAGAATAACATTTATCTCATCAGTTACATTTTTTTCAGCTGACTAAATATGATACATTATATAGTTTGTTGTGTGAGAGTAATTTAAAACTGTGAGCTGGGAGGTTGAGGATGGATGCTTTCCATCGATTCATTCCGATGAGTCTTGTCTGTATGTATTACTGGAAGGAACAGAGGGATTCACCTGTCGTAACTGATCTCTCTGTAAGTTGGATATTTTAATCTGAGTCTGTCCATGCTTGTATGGTCAGTGGGGAGGAGGGGAATGATGTGACTCATCCTCTGGAAATGTCTCTCTTCTTTGACTGTAAAGGGAAAGTATCTACGTTTTAGACAGCTGCAGTGGGGGGCTTCAACTCCAGGCTGAAATGCTTGAGGGTCAGTAGAGTTGCACACAAATCACTGTGTGCACTCTGAGGTGTCCTGGAATTTTCTGCCTGGCCTTCAACAAGGTTGTGAGTTTCCTATAGATCTTGTGTGGTATTAGCCTGCTGCACACAAGCCCCTTGGATACCCCAAGGCATCTCAGATGGCATGGGGTGCCTTTTTCTGGGCAGAACAGTCTGCTCTCTATAATTACATCTCTGCATTTTGTTTTCTAAACTCCCATCCCCACCAGTGCAGTGCTGTTGAAAAGGATGTAGCTGAGCACCTGTGGGGTGGGGGAACCCACTTTGCATAACATAAAGGTCTGGTACCATTTGAGAAACCCTAAATTACCATAGGTGTGTGCACAGGGCTGGCAGGCGTGACAGAGGACATAAAGGCATTGGCACTGCCCTGAAACAGCAAGAAGCATCCAAGGCGCCACTGGCTGCCTGTGTTCAGGTGAATTGAGCTTCAGTCACATTTCACCAAAACGTCATTTTACCTGTGACTGTCATGGGAGCTGAGACACCTCATGTGTGCAGGCAGATGGCTTAACCTGGTGGCTGCCAGGGGAGGCGGGTTGCATCCCAAGTGTCTGTGCAGTGCCCTGATCTGCTGGATGCTGCAGCAGCACAAACAAGAGCTGTGACCTTCCCAGAGGGTTTGCAGGGGCAGTGTAAGAGAGCCAGGTACCTGAGGGGCAGCAGAGAAGAACGAGGCTGCAATGGGCAGTAGATCGAACACATCAAATTTGTATCGCAAAGCAGAATGAGATGAGACATACGAAGGAGGAAGAAGAAACTACTGTGTGTCTGTTCTGGAGCAGAATGGGAGAGGGGACTTCTTTTTTTGCTTTTGTTGAAACTGCCAAATTGGAGGAGGGAGCCAGTGTCACAGCGCTGAGGTGGCGTGTAGGTTAGAGAAGGCAGGCAGGCATGGTAGTATTATAAATGAAATAGCCAAATTTTAATAATAATGATCTATTATTAAAATCATTGAAAATATTTGATAAGCCACGATAATAAATTTGGGCAACACTGAGCCCAGGGATCGATGAGGGGTGTTCTACCAGGAGTCAGCGTAAAGCATAGACCCTGACAGTCCACCACAATAGGGAGTTTTGGGTACAATTTTATACTGTTACAAGCAAGGGTAAGTACAATAGGTTTTTTGAGTTTAAGTGGTTTCCCTATACAAATTCATAGCTAAGGGATCACATGAATGCTTGGAACAGTCTTTTGGTGAATTGGAGGGGAAGCTGATCATATCTTGGGATGATGGGGTCCAGGTGTCTTTTTTGTCTATGGGATCTGTATTCTCGGAAGTTCGTTTTTGTCCATGAATGTCAAAAAGATGATACTTTAGATTTCCAGGAAAGTCCTCTTCT
>VYZR01011663.1:0-16858 GCA_013400675.1 Oxylabes madagascariensis | reverse complement strand
TTTTTTTTTTTTTTTTTTGGCCGCAAAATCTGTGCATTGGAGTTGCTATTTCCTGACCATATAGGTATGTTGTGAAGATAAATTCCTTCACCTTATGGCTTCTGTTATGTGAGAGAGGGGGGAAAAATTCATGCTCAGTGTAGCAGTAGGTTCAGCAGCCACTAAGGATTCATGTTGATTAAAAAGAAATATTAGAGTTCTCGCTCTTCTGCTGGGCAAAACAGATGAGGAGAACAGCATGTGATCATGTAATTAAAATCTACCATAATGCTTACCCACGGGGTCACCAAGCAACATTAATTCTGGTATGGCTTGAATTGGGAGTTTCCAAGTGAAAGCTTGGGTTGTGCTGCCTGGGAGAAGGAGTGCTTTTGATTCCTGTACCCAAAGCTAGTGGTTGTTTTAAAGGACAGAGATGCTGGATCTCCCTTTTCTGACAGTGTTAAGAACTGAGCTTTATAAGAAGAAAGTTACAGTAGCCCTGGTTTTCACGAAATACTGTAAAATCAAGTGTGCCCTTTGTTGGTGTGCACTGGCTGGCAAAGGGCTCGAGTTAGCTCTGAGATCTCCATTTTGTTGAAATCCTTGCAGTAGATATAAAGCATATGAAGACAAGTTTGAGGTCAGAAATGGGGCAGTAAAAGGAGCTTTGAAGGGAAAAGAGGCATTAAATAGCATTAATACTGAGTGGGATCAAAATCTGTGCACAACTGCGAGTCCCAGGCTCATATCCTACAGCCATTCCGGTGTGTACTTTCATGCGTGAGGCCCTTGGGAAGAGGGGGGCAAGGCACATGCATGAGATTTGAGGGATTAGCAGCAAACCTCAGACTTTCACTTTGAACTTCATGGTGGTTTTCTTAACCTTCTAGATGTACTTGATCACATTCAACTTATTTATTTGTTCCCAGTGAAAAAAAAAAAATTCAACCCATCCCTGTCTGTCTTTTAAGTTCTGCGTTGGATGTTAATTGTTACAGGCAAATAAGGTCTTGACCTGGCAAATGTGCACATGCTTTGCTGTATTTGCATGATTAACTCTTTTGAAGTGAAGCAGATTGAGCCTTTGATATTGTGACTTGACAGAACTCCTTGAAGCGTGTGCACTCAGGCTTACTTACAGGTGGTGGGGGTTTAGCTCCACAGTGTTCACAGAGTTCAGTTAGAGGCATGGAGGGGGAGAGGATAACTGCAGGATCAAGACCCGGAGGAATTACAGGCAACAGAAGAAAAATATTTGAATATTAATCAAATTGAACTTTGTCTACTTAATAGGATTGATAAAATGGGGTTTAGAGCAGTGCTTATTTTTCATCCTGACATTTTGGTCCACAGGATCCATCAACGATTTTCCGAGGGCTGTAAGTGATAACCAGGAAAGGCAAGATTTAATTTTGTTACATGCTGATACACCTTTCTCCTGGAAAATTGACAGAAGATGTCAAATTGAAAGGGTCCAAAATTGTTGCGGCAGAGCAGTGCTTTCTGACTGGAAAGGTGTGAGAATGGTCTGCGTCATGTCTAGGATTTGACTTGAAAAAATGCACTCTGTGGAACCTGTCTGGCACTTGTGTAAGGCCTCTGTGCTGCTGCATCCAGCGCGGGGTCCCAAGTACAGGAAGGACATGGACCTGTTAGAACAGACTTAGAGGAAGGGTACAAAAGTGGTCATAGAGCTGGGACAGCTCTCCTGTGGGGACACTGAGAGAGCCTGTTCAGCCTGGAGAAGGCTCCAGGGTGACCTAAAGGGGCTGTAAGAATGCAGGAGAGGGACAGGTTGCAAGGACCTGGAATTGACAAGGGGGAATGACCTTAGGCTGAAGAAGAGAAGGTTTAGATTGGATGTAAGGAAAAAAATCTTGACTGTGAAGCTGCTGAGGCACTGGAACAGGTTGCCCAGAGAAGCTGTGGCTGCCCCATCCCTGGGATTGTTCGAGGCCAGGTTGGATGGGGCTCTGAGCAACCCGGTTTAGTGGAAAGTGTCCTTGCCCATAGAACTGGATGATCTTGAAGGTCCCTTCCATCCCAAACCATTCGGTGATTCTCCGTGTGCCAGTCTGGGGCTGTTGGGCTCAGCCAGCCTTACCATTGCATTCCCAGCAGCAAAGCCAAGGCAGATCTGTCAGCAGAGCTGAGCGAGGGCGTCGAGGAGCCCGTGGCTGCAGAGCTTGAGGCACAGGGACAGCGGGCGAGGAGCCCCAGCTGGCAGGGGCTTGCAGGGGGCTTAGGTGGATGGGGAATGGGTTTGTCTGGAGGTCTGGCTGGTACCCCACTGGTACTGCGGGGTGTTCCAGCAGAGGGCATCCCGGCACTGCTGGATATCGGAGCTGCGGGCTCTGCGAAGCGCATTAGTATGCTTTGGAGACGGTGCTGTCACACTTGGTATTCCGTGTCGCCTGTGCCTTCCCGGCGTTGTTGTTCAAAGCCCACGCAGATCCACAAAGGCGCAATTAGCGACGGGGTGCGAGGGTGTGCGTTTGCTTTAGGTTCAGTGGTGTAATTAGACATAAATTGAGATTTATGAATAATTTACAGACTTTGATAGAGGAGGAATGAAAATTAAGTGGGGAAAGAAATAAGTTTGTGTATCTCGGTTCAGTGTTAGAGTACTTAAAAAAATGTTTTGGCATAATCTTGATTGGCTGCTGCCTTGTAATGCTTTCAGAAATTAATTTGGTAGTTATTATTGAAATTAATTAGATGTTAAATGTTTTTCGCAAATCAGACTTAATTTTTTTTTTCCTGGGTGGAGGGTAATGATGTTTATTCTTTTGAAAGAGCACCAGTGAATTCCTTACTACCCTTACATTTGTGGTTACTTAGTATTTTTGGGAGGGCCTCAGGCATCATACTCTGTTCAGAGTGCTACTGGGACCTAGTGAACTAAAAACGTACAGCAGTTCAGAAGCTCTGGAATTGCTTTCCCCTCTCTTTTTGGGGTGTCCTTCAAAGGGAAGATTATGATGTTCTGGAACATCTCTATTGCTCTCACTTTAGTGCTTGGTTGCTGAATGGCATTTCAGATCTCGCATGTGGAGCACAGTGTTGCTCACGCTTAACCTTTGTTGCTTTCACAAGACAAGTCTAAAATTCTTGTTTTTCATTCCCCTGGCGACTCAGGTTGGGTGTTGTGTTTCAGATCTTTGTTACAAAGCTGCTTGCCTTTTGTGACTGGACACTGAACTCACAGTGAGCACTGTAGAGCTGAAAGGCAAATGCTTTTCCAAATCATCTGGCTAGGTTGATAATTACTGTGAAAGGCAGGGAAGTGTGAAAGCTAAGGTGGTTATTGCTCTTTGTGCCAACATCTGAATCAGTGAGCTGGTTGAGGTGTGCCTGTTATTGTCAGGGTCTGTTCCCTGGCCTGGAGGGCAGCGCACACAGTCTGGCTGCATGCACAGGATTAAACTTTCTTACCATCTGCAGTGTGCATCAGTACCCAAACTGGCTGCTGAGAGGTTTCGCCACCAGGCCAAATCTTGGGCTGAAGAATTACCTGGGGGCGTGATAGCTGCCCAGAGTGTAGGAACTGTGCCAGACATTGTCAGGTTCCAGCAGACACTGTAAATGAGGTTTCTAGTGGATGATCTCAGGTTCCAGTGGCTGGGAATATGCCTGATGCTGTTTAGTTTGCTTGTATAGGTGCAGAGAGAGAAGGAGAACCTTTTAGGCCATGGCCAAGTTGTTGATTTTTATTTTCTCATGGATGAACTGAATAGTCAGGGGTCAGCTGAGGTCTTTGCCCTTAGGTTTTTGTGTCATGTGCTCTTCAGGGCAGAAAACGTGACAGTTGTTTAGGCCTAAGCAACCAAAGGGTGCTGAAGCCACGAGGAGTGAGGAATGGGACAGTGGTGCAAAGACATAGGTAGCTTTCTCCACCATGAACCTACCAGGCAGGGCTTTTCTTCCCTCCTGTCTCTCAGGACTGGGCATCACTTTTAGTGGACAAGGATTCCCACTGTCAGAAAAGTATCTGGAGCAGTGACCTTCCCTGTATTTCATTAGCTGATGAGTCAGACAAATGGATTCTGGCAATGAACTTTAATTCCATTAAGCAGTGGATTTTAATAACAGAATTAGAAGACCAGCAACAATGCTTGAGGATTCACCAGGCACCTAACAGGCTTTTGCTAGACCATGTGTAAAGCTCCTTGCTATTATATGGTTTTCCACTTCCATAGTTAATGTTTCACAGCACTTAGACTGCTGCTTTGCTGCTCCTGTCTCTCCTGTAAAGAAATTAACCCAGGCAACACATTTTCATTGCAGGTTTCCAAGAAGTACAGTGAGATCGAAGAGCTCTACCAGAGACTGACAGCACGATATCCACAGGTTTCTCTTCCACTCCTGCCTAGAAAAGTTCTCTTCGTGGGGGAATCTGACATCTCTGAACGAAGAGCTAGGTTCAATGATATAATGAAATTCGTCTCCAAAGATGAGGATCTAGCAACAAGTCCTGAGTTACTGGAATTTTTAGGTAACTAAAATATGTGAGTGTCCCCTCTCTCATCAATGTGCGTTATGGAAGTGTTAAGTTCTTGACTTGGGTGGCCAAAAGCTACAGAGTGCCAGAATAAAGGCTGTCACTGAAAATATCCTCATGTGCATTCACAGTGCTGCACAGTTATGTTTGCTGGTGTTTTTCCCTCCTCTCAGTGGACACATGCCTCATTCAGAGATGTTGATAGGTACCTGCAAAGCAAGTGTTGTGCTATCCTGTCTCTGATTTCCTGCTGTGCTTCAGAACATGTAAGTTCAGAAGGCTAATTAGTCATATGTTGTCAGAGTGGAGATAGACGCTAAAGGGACAGTGCAGGGTCTGCCTTAGTGAGCAACTCTTCCATGTTTTATCTGATTTTCCAGACAAATTATTGATTCAGACAAATATTTAAATGGAAGACAGATTCTTTATTAGTTAAACACATTCTCTGACTAGCTTTTTTTTCTTTTCAGTTTATTTCTAAGTTTTTTTTCTTCGTTTTCCTTAGCCTTATGTCCAGCTCTTGTTGTCTTGTCTAACGATTGGTACAGTTCCATTCTAATGTCCCTTGGGCATAGCAGGGAGTTACTGAATGAGTGGAATGTATGAGTTCTCTGCTTTTAGTTTAGCTGAGGGCTGCTGAGCAGGGAATACTCCATCCTGGTGCTGTGCAGGATTTTTAGTGGAGAGTAACTCTTAAGTAAGCGAAGTTGCAAGAAGCTAACAAGTGTGAACAGCCCATTTTGCAGAAGTGTCAAGTGTGGCCGGATTAGTTCTGTGAAATTCGCAGCTTCCTAAAGTCAAAGGGGGCAAAGCTGCTTAATGCATGGCAAGATCCAGGTAGTAAGGTTTTTGTTTTTTGGGGGCTTTTTCCCCTTTCAGTGCTCTCTTAAAAGCAGACCCCTTGCACAGAGAATTCAGAATTCATGGTGATTGATCTTTGACCTAACCATGGTGCACATCTGCAGCTAAACTAGGCTGGACTGCATTCTGTGGGCAGATTGGGTGCAAGTAATGTGAAATCAAAATTTGCCTTAGAATAATGTAAGTCTTACCCTGATTTGGCAGATGCAGACATGAAAAGCTGGGTGAGATGAGTCTCCCATGCTATGTTACTTCAATAGTCAAAATGGTGTAACCATGAATTTTATCCATCATGGTTTTCAGTAGCCTTTTTTCAGCTGGTCTCATTATTTTAAATTGCTTCCCTGGACATCTAGAAACTCAACAGCAAGGAACCATTTTCTCCCCATTCTGCTGCCCTTTGCATGTTACAGGTATGGGGAGAAGACTTAGTTTTATGTTTCAGTTGGCTGAATTTGCTGAGCTGGATGCATCTTGCATACTGAAGGGTGTTAGAACTTCAGGCTTCATTTTTCAGTGTAAACTAAAGAGCTGCTGTAGAAACATGCTGTCCAATGCTCTAATTTTAGCCCAAGTTAATTAAATTGTATCAAAAAGAGGATTTTATCTCTACTAGCTACGTGAAAGTTAGCTACCTACATCTAAACAGAGTATTTACAGTCTCCCTGTAGCCAGTAGAAGAGAAATAGGCACTTCAAAGAGAAATTCTCACATGACTTCATTTGGATGGGATGAATCACCATGTGGAAATTTTATTGTTTCTGTTGACTGAAGGAACATAAATAAGCAGATTTGACATGTGCTGCTGTGTCTCAGATAAAGTTAATTTCCTCTATTTTTCTCTACTTAACTACTTCAAATCAGTAAACAAATCAGACACATAATGACACATAGTGAATAGAGGCAACAGTGGGAGTGTTTTGAAAGAGTTTCAAGACAGCTGATCATGTCCTTCATTCCTCAAGCAAAACTGTCAGGAACAAGTGCAGCGTATAAAAAACCTGTATTTGTTATCTTGTATACTCAGTTTTGCCTCCGTTACTGTGTTTTGCAGGAACAAAATCTTCCAGTGCCGTTGACTTCAAGGGTAAAAATGTACCTGACGACAGGGAGAAAGAAGATGAAGAGAATGAGGCATTGGATTTTTTCAAAGAGGAGAAGACACCTGACTTAATCTCACAGCTTTTAGCAGAGGAAAATGTCAAAAAAGGGGAGAAAAAAGAAGAGGGAGATGAGGAAGAAGAAGAAATTTTAGACCCTCTTGGCATAATCAGGTATGGCTAAAATCCTGTAAATTAGGTATTTAGATTTTTAGCCTTTCTGAATAAGGCTGCTGTATGTCACTGTCCCCACACAGCTAAATTTCATAGGGGAGGAGGGGCCTCTGCAGTTCCTGAATGAGGTGCTTTGATAGAGGGAGGAGACTTTGTACTGCCTTTTCAGTGTGTTCCTCAGGACATCGAAGTGCCAGCGACATCATGAATGCCTTGGTAACAGTCCCAGCTACAGAAGGTGCTTTGCTGGGCACTGCAGGGTTCTACCACAAAGCATCAACCCTCCAGCATCCAGGGGATGTGCCTTATGGAGTACACAGGACACTCTGATTACAGTGTCTGGAACTGCTTTTGAGCTCATTTGTGGCTTTTCTTTCCTTTTTCCTTGGTCTGAGGGTGTCACATGCTAAATGCCAGTAAGGCATAAGCAGTAACAGCTTGAGAAACAGTAATTGGATCGAAGCTTGCTGATATTAGTATCTGGATTTCTTTACCTGTCCAGTAATTTTCAGTTACTTTCTTCACTTTAAAATGGAATTTCTCACTGAATTCCAAACCGATTTCTAACTGCTAAAGTCTGGAAGCAAATGTAGTTTTTCTGTGGCTGGGATCTTGAGTATAAACTACTTTTTAGGGTGTCTCAGGCTTTAGATGTCCAAGTAAAGAAGGTGTCACTCACTGTTCTTGATCTTCAGTAAACACTGACTGATGGTTTCAGGCACCTAGAGTCACTAGCCACTACTGAATGTTGTCTTGGATCTAGATTGTGCTTTCAAAATGCTTCTGCATAGCAATAGGCAGTAATTGAGAGTAACAAGCCAGACCCCTCTCTTGGTGTTTCCCAATGGCATTAAATTTCCAGGGAATCATTCACTCTAGGCTCTAAGCTGGAGTCTCCTACACTAAGTTTGGTCAAATAAGATGATTAATACTGGAAACACTATTTGGACTTTCCTCCTGCTATTATAATCATGTGTAATTGTGGATGCCCAGATACTGTCCTTTTTACTTGGAGTACTTAATACTTTAAATCAGAAAAGACTCATCAGAAAACATTAACTATTACTCTTCTGACAAAATGTGCTGAATTACTCACCATCAAAATTATTATTTTGTTTAAGGAGAGTTGAAAAATTTAAATAACGATTTACAGTGAGAAGTTAGATAAAGCAATACTTCCCACAGAATGGTTCTTAGTTTGTATGTTTACAAAAACAACTGTCCTTTTTTGGATAGGAAAATGATCTGTTGAGTTAGCAAATGCAATGTTATATTTTCCAACTTACAACAAATAGAAGCTGTAAAGAGCTTGCTATGCCAAAACAAGCAAGAAGTTTGCTTTTCTCCTCTGCACAGCTTGACATAGCATTTGAAAATCTTGATTATTTTGGTCTTCCAATGCACTGAAGGATGGCAAGATCTGATATTTAATCCTCATTTAGTTTATTTCTTCCATTCCTTCCAAGTACAGAATTCTTACTGAATCAAAATAACTTCATTTGTATAAGAAGTATGGTCTTCACTGGGACAGGGCTGCAGTGTGACATGTTATGCAGTCAGATGTTTTTCAGTCTAAAGCAGCGGCTGGCTATCTATAAAAGAAATTTCCATATCTATTTATTATTGTTTTTGTGACTCTCACATGTACAGTGTCGGGGCAGAAACATGAAAGCAGAAACAAGAATTCTGAGTTGGATTTTTCATTGTCTCTGTTCTCCAATAACTCATCCTGCTTCCGTGGAAGTTATTTTCAGCTCACATCAGTGGAGATCAGATTGGATATCAGCACTGTATCCCAGCTCTGTGCCATCTCACCATTGTGTCTAGGTGAGAGACCAAAGGCAGGAGCTTAGTGATCAGTGGATGGGCAGTTCCTGGGGGACATTTTAGGGTGTCTCCTATGCCTGTTAAAATGTTTGGTGTTTGCATGCTTTGAAGAGGGAGCTGAAGCCCCACGGCTTTAGTGCTTCATATGTGCTTGAAGTTACTTTGGCATGGGAATGAATAAACAGGAGGTGAAGCAGATAGATAAATGTGTTTAGTAGTAAATTGTCCCCTAGTGCCTTGTAAATTCAGGTTAAAAAGGGAAAAAAGACCCACCCTACCATGCTCCTTTCCTCTCTGAAAAACCTTTGGAAAGCTGTACAGTCAGCACTGAAACGAGCCAGTCCGTTTCGTGCAGTAGTGGTGGCCAGAGTGCTTTGAGCAGCAGAGCTCCAACCTAAATTGAATCATGTGTTTGGCATAATCTTACAGGTTTTTTGCTTTCTGGATGAGGATGAAACTGCTCCAGTAGCACAGACCTCCATATGTTGTCAGCACGCTTCATTTGGTAACAACTTCTCCTCCCGGGCCAGAAGGCTGTGAATTGGATTTGGCCCAGCACTGCTGCTGTGCTGCTGAACCACCCAATATCCAGTCAAATATCTGGCCTTAGGGGTAAAATGCTAAACTAGGGCCTTTTTTTTCTGGTTTTGTATTGCTGGTGATCATCCAGGTGGAAGCTCATAATGGCTGGGTTCCTTTTGCCTGGAAGAGACATCCCGGTGGTGCTGATGCTCCGCTTCGCTTTCAGGGCTGTGTCTGAGCTGCTCTTTGATGTCAGGTGGACAGACTCACTTGCCAGTTCAGCTCTTCATCTTTTGTGGATATTAATAATGATCTCCAAACTTGGTGTTTCTCTGTTGTATGGTTCTTATGCCTCAAAGCTTTCTCTCTGTGTTAGCAGGGTGATTCTGGGATTCTTAACAACAGAAAGACTTGCGGTTTTGCTGTCCAAAGCAGGAGCATGTCAAAAACAATACATACTTCTGATTAAGTTTTCATCTTTTAACACTCTTCCTCCTCTTAATTTTTTTTTACCCCAGGAGTCTGGTTCTTCCTAGAATAAAAGGCACTCAAAATTAACTTGTATTTGTGGAATGCAGTGTTGAAATTCATTGAAATACGTTTTCTTCTCTTCATCCTCTGCCTTTCTTGATAGTTTGGAGTATTGGTATTCCTGTGTATTGTCACCAAGTTCTCCTGGATGAAGGAAAAGATTTTGTAGAAATGTTTTCAGCTTTGGACAGAATATACAGGTCCTGTAAGAAAAATCACTCCTAATACAGACTAAGATGATCCTTTGATATCAACTGTGCATAAAGGAATAATTCTAGTATACTCACTTTTGTAACAGTGGCACACTTTTAGCTCTATTTCACTTTTTTTAGCTCTTTAAGTGTAACAGTGACTTGTAAGTCACTGTAAGGCTCTCATAGCAGTTTTTTTAAAGTTAGCATCTCTTGGGTTTGGGGTTTTTTTTCATTTTTTTTCTCTTAAGCCACAATCATTATAATATTCCTTTGTTAAAATGTTTTAATTCCCTTATAAATCAGATACAGGAAATCAGATACATATTTAACTCCCCATTGTAGGGACAATATTAGGTATATTGACTTAGCTTTGTCTCCACTCTTTATCACTCTTCTTAAATCCATAGAGCTCAACATTTGCAGATACATATTTTTAAATCCTTAGTAGGCCACCATGGTCCTTTGGCGTCTGAGTTTTTAAAGGTGCAGTACTTTTAACAATGTTTTAAAGGATTTTCCTCATAAATTGCAAAATAATACTGTGTGGCTAGTCTCAGTTGCAGGGAGTTCTCCAACTGGCATGCCTTTAGGAATGAAAAAAAACAAGAGCATGGATCTTAAAGAGGCCAATCCTCTGAAGGACAAGGCATGGAAGAGAAACACAGGGTGGATGAGCTACTCACCTGAACTTGATGGTACTGTTGAAAATTCTGCAGTGGAAAAAGGTGTGATTTGGCAGTGGTTTGAGGGGAGGTTGGCATGGAGTGAGGGGAGCTGCATGCAGCAGCAGTGCTCAGCCAGCTGGGCCATGCCAGGCTCCCTTGGGCAGGGCTGACTGAGCAGTGTCTGGCCGTGGCTGTGCCGTGACATTCTGTCCTCTCAGCGAGGCTGGCTGTGTCCAGAATGCCCACTGCCAGTGGCTGCTGCCTCGTGCTGCCTCCTGGGCTGTGGTTGGGATGTTTCAGGAGAAGGCAAGTTGTCCTGTGCTGGGAGGGTACCAGAAACTGTTCTAACAGCTTGAATTGTTCAACCGAGCTCAGGCCCAGGCTGTGAAGGAATTACTCAAAAAGCCAGTGTGGCCCCATGTTCCTCTACCCACAGAGCTTTCTGTCTGCTGCCATCTCTGCTCCACTCTGCCTTCAAGCTACCCTAGGGCTTGGCTTTCTGTAGAGAATTCAGGCATCCAGTTTGGGATGTTTTTGCTTAATCTGAGCCAGATCAAGTTCACATTTCCAGGTCTTCATCTTACAGCAAGTTAAAAAACACATCACCGTAAATGAATTGGGTTTTGTCTTCTTCCTCTGTGGGTGAAATACAGAGTTTTACTGTTTATATGTTGAAGCCAAGAGCTTTAGCATCCCTCTCCTCCCACTTTGTAGTCACAACAACTGAATTTAGTACTTGTATTCAGTTCATTCCAAAAAACCTCAGACAGCAGCTGATTAAAATGACTGTGAACCAGCTCCTCTGAACAAAGCAGCAACAATTCTGGAAAAGGAGTGTGGCTGCCTCATGGGTTAAAACGTGCAGCAGCCCTTTCAGTGCATGCATTTCTTCAGCTGCAATTACCTTCTGAGGTAATACTTGTTCACCACTTTGGGAGAACCCACCTTTTCCTGTGCTTTTTTTTCCTGTCTTCATCAGCTCTCTGCAGCCCCCATAGGAGCCTCTCCTCCACACAGGGTTCCTCCCTTCCGTCCTTTTTCCTTTGCCTCCCTAAATCTTTCGGTGACAGCATGTATTTCCCCAGGCATAGACTTTTCCTGGCAAACTGCACAGAGATGAATATTCCCTAGGCAAGAGTTCTTCTGTCTCCTAGTGGGTCCTAGAGAGTTTCTGTCTTGACTCTGTGCCTTTACTATTGTTCCACAGGATTTCCCCTTTGTCTTCTCCTCATCCAAATGTGTGCCTCTCCTGAGGAATAGAGATGTGAGTAGATGGAAGCTTTGCATCTGTTTACACACAGGTACAGCTAAGTCCTGACAATAGTTAGGAAGGGATGGGGCTGGTGAGGGCTGATGTTTTGGGCACCTTCTGCCAGAGGTTTTTTTAAAATCTTTGTGGCTGGTTGTTGCTGGGGTCAAGCTCAAGCACCTCCGGTGCGAGAGGTTTGCTGTTGCTGGGTTTAGTTGGTAAGGAGATTATTAAATCACTTGGTGCTTTTCCTGGCTGCAGATGAAGTAGGTGATGGCTTGGAGCAGCAGATTGGCAGGGAATGAACAGCCAGGAGCCAGTCCTGGCCTTGCCAGAGCCTGCAGAGCCAGGCAGGCTGCAGGAGGAGGTAGGTTGGCAGACAAGCCAGCAGTTGTTTCTGGGTTGCATCCTACACCTTTGTGTTTCCCAGCCCCTTAGTGGCAGTCAGGCTAGAGCTTGACTCTTGAGTTGTTGATCCCAGTGCTCCCTTTCCTTTCCTCTTCCCTGTTGTGGCAGAAGAGCCTAGAATGGCCTCAGCCTTTTGTCTTTGGGGAAGAAGTGAGTGGCAACATTTGATCTTGCTTCCTCTGCCAGAAACATTGGGCAGCTGAGAGTGGCTGATGAAGAGGCAGAAATCAGCTTATGGGGAATCCTGCATTTAGCATCTTTCCAAGTGCTTTTATTGATGGAATGCCCAGAGCTGTAATAGGTGAGGGTAGTGTACTTGCTCATGGATTTTTCCCTCCAAGGAAGAACATTTCTGCAGTCTGGACTGCTGTCCTAGCACAGCTGCTGTCTGCTGGACAGATGGTCTGGAGCAAACTTGTCAAAATGTGTGTTCAGCTGCTGTGCCTTCTGGTCCTTGGCTGGCAGGGTTGTATTCCTGCCACTCTTGAGGCATCCTGCTCCTCAGCCACTCACAAATTCACAGCTGCCTTTTGGTCCAGCCAGGTACATCTTTGCCTTCCTCTCTGAATCCAGTAGGATTTATACACAGCATAAAAACAGCTTGTCTGTCCCAGTCAGCTAAAAGAGAGTGAAGGTGTCAAAACATCAAAGAAGAGCGAAGATGCAGGTTATTTTTTCTTTAACAAAATTCAAATAGTCAAAACAATGAATGAGAAAATAGAGCTTTGTTTTCCTAGCAGTATGTGTATCCGTGCTCACAGCTGTGAAGCCTTCAGAGATTTAAACAGGCAAATCTTTATTTTCTGTCAGTTGTTGAGTCACAAGCTTAGGTTGCAAGGCATGTTTGACCATCACTTTGTCAAGTGACACAAGTACTTGTCACAATTCCAATCCAGCTGCTGTCAGATTGGCAACTCACAACATCCCAGTAAACAACCCCGTTGGGTCTTCTACTGACAGATGAAATTTTTCTGAAAACCAAGGATAATAGTCTGGTATAGTGTTCTTCTCCATCAAAGAGGAAGAAAAGGGAGCAAAAATTCTGTATTACCTACCCAGTTAAAGGATAAACTTGCCTCAATTTTCAAAAATTTTCTGGTCTCAACCTTTTTTAGGAGCAACCTTGTAGCCTCTCCTTGGGATTGTTTTAACTGAGTGGCTAGGGAGTAAAGCAGGTTGGTAGGGATGCTCTCCTTGCAGGAATTCAGTCCCTCCAGTTTGTCTCCAGAAAATTTTTGTTTCTAGGTGCTTGTAGGTGCTTTGTGAGTGGTGTTTCCCATGCAGGGGGCTTTCCTTTCTTTTCTGCTAGCAATCCCATCTCCTGAGAACAGCTTCCAGTGTGTTTCCTTACTGAAAATCTTGCTGTGCCCCCACAAATGTGAAGTTGAGGGTGATTAAAAGAAAACAATGGAAAACGAAACCATGTTTAGCTGCTGGATCTCACAGAATAATCCATATTCGTTCAGTGTTATGTCTTCTGAGTGGTAGAAACCTGTTCTCTTGAGATAACTCTGCCAAGGCTTGTGTGGCTCCAAGTGGTGGAACTGAGACCCTTTCCTAGCTGTACTTCCCAGCCAGGGAAATTGAGTTGGATCTGTGAAGGACTCGGCCCTCTTCTCTCATGGCTTTTCTTTGGGAGGGCAGACTGAATGGAATTATGCTCAGGAAAACTGAGATTTTTTGGGTACTCCTGGACTTGCAGTTGACACATGTTCTATCCATAAGCACTCCTTCAGGAGAGTGTATTGCACAGGTGGTTGTTGCTGTGTCTGCACCTGGCAGTCAGAAAGAACTGTACCTTGGGATCAGAGCTAGGGCACTGACGCTGCCAGAGAGGTTTGGAGTGGATATACAAGTCACAGCTCTAAAGTTGGCTGCTCTATGCGTTCTTTTATTTTGGAAATAGTAATTTCCCTGACCTAAGAAAAACTTGTCAGAGTCCTCGCTGTGCCAGCATTGTCCTTATCTGCATTCATATTTCCCAGTCTAGTGTTGGATTTTTGGTCCCATGAGATTATGCAGTCATTATTTCCCCAGGTTTTTAAGCCATTGCCTGGCTTAAAGTTCAGTGGTGAGTCTCTGTCATGACTGGCTTGAGTGATTCCAGTACATCCACAGCTGGAACACGAGGATCCTTTGGGAAAGAGTTTAAGTAATTATTTTAATGTGCTTCATTTTCCTTCTGATTAGAACACTGAATATACTTTAATGGGTTTTATAAATAGTTGATTTGTGTTTATGCCATCATCCTAAACCCAAAGGGCTGAAAATAGCTCTCTAGTCTGTGTAGTGTTACAGCTGTGTGTACCATCCGGTGGTGTTTCCAAGCAGAACACAAATGTAACTTCACCTGGGGTAAAATGCAGCAAGGATTTCACTGCTTCATGCAACACTTCATTGCAGCACCATAAATGAAGAACACTTAATTCAACTGGTAATGCAGAGTGGATTGCACCCATATAAATGCAAATACCCAGCTTGGAATCTGACTAGATTGCTAAAGTGGATTGTCTCCTTTTAAGAAAGATCTCACAGGATTTTTAGCAGACCTGGTTCATTGTTTACAATGTACTAAAGGAAAAAAATTAACGTGCATTTTCCTGTCTACAGAAGAGCTGTAGAGCCAAGTAATATCAGGGAACTGGAATGAAATGCCATTGCCACTAGCTGGCATCAGCTTTCAAATAATTCCCATGGTCCTCTGAGTGAACTCCTGGCTTTTGGTTTCCCCCTCCTGTTTGGCAGGACATGCAGGCATTTGTAGCAGAGCTGGGCAGCACTGAAGGTGTGCAGGAGCTGCTGTGAGCCGCTCTGCAGGCATATCCAGCAAGTCCTTACTTAACTGAGAAAGAGAGGAGTAGGAGGCAGGAGATCCTTTAGAGAGGCTGCAGGAGAAATTTATGACTACACAGAATCAAAAGTGTCTTTTTTTTTTTTTTTTTTTTTCACTTCTCCTTTGGAAGAGGATTGAACATGATGTAATTGGGCAGATTTCAACATGTTTTGTTTCATGGACTTTACAACAATAGGATGACTCAACTCCTTAATTAGAATTAAAAAAGCATTACCTCATCAATGAGCCTGCTCCTTTCACCAAGGCAGGGGAAATCTTTAATCGACAGATGCAGGGAAGTGCTCATAGATGAGACAGACTGCTAATGAGGGATGGATTCAGAGTTGCCCTATTGCTTTACTGTTCACTGAAGAAGCTGTCTGTGGGGTGAATGTGTGCTCAGTTTAAGTCGAGACGGGAGACTTGTTTTTCCTTTTATCTGGTGCTGTCAGGTTCCTAATTCAGCAGACTTAATGAAACCATTGTTCCATTTTCCCCATGGACCTGCTGCAGGATCAAAGGATCAAAGGATCAAAGAATCAGCTTTTGGAAAACCATTTTTGAAAGCAATCGGTAAAACTTTGCCAAAAATGCATGATTTAGCTATATAACTATAGGCTGGTACTAATTAACACACCTGGGGATCACGTCTTTTACTGCTGCCCCTTGCAGCATTTGACCAGGTCTGGAATCATCTGAAGTGTGAATTAAAAAGGAATGGCCCTAAGGACAGATGCATCTGGGACTCAGCAGCTCTTCATTCTGCGCTTGAATTTCTTGGGTCATATCACAGTACTTAAAAGTTAGATTTCTCCATTATCCCTTTAGTAAAAGGAATAAAACTGATTTTATAGATCTGCCTGGGGAAAAGTTTTCCTTTGCACAGAAACGTGGCATTCAGATAGTTGTTAATGACCATTGTCATTGAAGCAAAAGAATGCTTTCCATTACCTTCTGTACATTTTGTGTAAGAGTCAAACCCTTTCTTTCTGTATTGCCTGAGATGCCCAGTCATGTCCAAATCATAGAGAGAGTAAGATTTATTATGACAGTGAAATGCACAGCTGTGGTAGGTGGTTTGACTGTGGCTAAACTAGTAAATAAAAGCAGACAGGAACTGTAGTGTTGCTTTTGCCAACTAGAATAAAGTAGCTTCTGTCCAACAGTTAAATCCTTCCACTCCCCAGAGCAAGCTGACCATGTCCAAAACAAGAAGGGCCATAAGCTTGTACTGATCCCTAAACTTTGTCCAGGCATCATTTGGGAAAGCAGTAATTAGCCTGGGCCAAATTCATGCTGAGGAGCATGCTGAAAACTCACAAGGCAGTTACTGTGCACCATTAACCCAGCCCATGCACTCACCACATTTATTTGCTGTTGTTGGCCTTTTGTTACCTTCAGGGCAGCCTGAGGATGTGCATTTTTAGGAGTCGGGATTGGAGCTGTTGGGGCTCTGTGAGGAGATGCAGGCAGCACTGAGGTATGCTGGCCTCACTGAGGATGCTCTGTGGCCATAAACCCCCAGGGCATTTTGCAGCAAGGATGGGTCTGGCTGCTGGCTCCTCTCAGCTGGCACTCTTTTGGGTCCTAGCACAGCTCAGGAGCTATCCTGGAGCTGGATAGGTGCAGCCTGCCTCTTTTGGGTGTTCAGAGTTCAACCCTGTGAGTGTGAGCTGTGGTGCATCACGTGGCTTGGAAAAGGTCTTGATTTTAATTTTCACTAGTATAGGTTATTTTCTGAGGTCTGCTCTCTGAACCACAATTTTCTGTAATAACTTCTCTGACTTGTCACGATACACAAATGGATTGAAGTGGCTTGAATGGAAGACTTCTAAGCTTCTCTCTTCCTTGCTTTATTGCTTTTTGTCTGTATTAGCATCTGAGGCATACTTGATGGCATCATTAAACACTAGACATGGTGTCATGCCCTCAGAACCATCTTACAGAATCACAGGATTACTAGGTTATAAGAGATCTTCAAGATCGTTGATTCCAACCCATGCCCTAACAC
>VYZR01011659.1:40109-50320 GCA_013400675.1 Oxylabes madagascariensis | reverse complement strand
TCTTGTTTTCTGTTCCTGTGGTGCTCAGCACAGCTGGGGTGCTGGCCCACGCCTGGCAGTTTTATCTACTGCTGCAATGCAGAGAAATAAAATAATACATGGTGAGAGGCACTGGAACTGTCTGGACAAACTGCTGAGGACACTGAAGCAAAGCAAAAAAGGAATTTGCACTCAACTGCTGCCTGTGGTTGCTGTCATTGGTTTTTTTTTCCAAATTTTTTTTTTTTGATTTTTGTTTTTTGTCTTTCCTTAGGTACTTTGTGTTGAAGATTTCAGCAGGGATTGAATATCCCGGCGAGATCAGATGGCCCCTGGCACTCTCTCTTTTCCTAGCTTGGGTGATTGTTTATGCCTCCCTTGCTAAAGGAATCAAGTCATCAGGAAAAGTAAGGACAATGTTGGTGATTGTACACTCACAGGGAAGCAGAGTGCTGGATTTTAGGGACTCACACTCTCATTTAAGGGAGAGATAATTTTAATTTTAATTTTACAACACCACCTTGAATTACTGAAAATTCTTTCACTAAGTAACTAAGTATTAATTGAAACACCTTTTTCCTGTTTGTGTTTTCCTTTCTAGCCAAAACAGAAACAATTTTTGCTTGAATTTTTTTCCTCTCATCTTCAATAAATTTAAAATGAGCTCTGAAACTGCACTCAGCAGTGGGATGGCACAAATGGTACTTTCCAGCCTTCCCTCTTCTGTGTGGTGTTCATAAAAATTCTGCAATGATCTCACATTTTGCTGGAATCTGGTAAATTTTGATGTAAATTAAGATGCTAATTATTTTAAAATCAGAAGCGAACTTTTAAAAAGCTCAGCGTGTGAGCAACATAACTAGGTATTTGCTGGGATAAAGACAGTGGAAATGGAGACATGGATTTTCTAGAGCTGTTCACAGAGTTCCAGTTCCAAGCCATCCCTTTGCTTCTAGAAGCTGACTTCATCTGCTGGGAGGGCACTTGGTAATTAGCAGAAAATCCAGGGACTCAGAGTGCCAGGGGAAAGCTGAGATTTACTTTTTCCCCCTTACCTTAGTGGGATAGGAAAAAAATATTTCATGAAAGGCAAGAGACTGGATAATAATGTGGCAATGGATATTTCTCTAAGTGGTTCTTTCTTAGTGGCCAAGAAAAATACTGACACTGATGTCAGAGAGAAAAATCCTGACTCCTTGGTGTTAGAGATAGAAATCCTGTATTTATGTAGAGATTAGTTCAGCATCTTGACTGTACAGGAATTCATCAGGATAACTTGTTGAAACACCTCTGGAAACAAGAAGGAAAGTTTGAAAAGCAGTTCCAAAAGTCCCTTCAGCTCAGCCCACAGGTTGAGGGAGGTGATTCTCCCCCTCTCCACAATGTGTCATGATCTGATGCTGTTCTGTGTAGCACCCAGAGGTTAATGTGAAAAATATTTGACATGATTTTGTGTTGAATGCAAAGCTCAACTGGCCATAATCTAATCATTTTATTTGGCCACAGAGAGAGCTGTGCCCTATATAATTATTATTAAAACATTATTAAATAATTATTAAAACATTAAACACACAGCCTCTGTTGTGTATTTAGACATCATGATGATTGGGTCTGTCTAGATAATTTCAGAGTTTCCCTTTCTTGAATTTGGACCATAACTATCGTCATGGTGATACGTAATTATTAAGAGGTACAAACAGTATTAAAAGTTCTTTAGGCTTTTTTTTTTTTTAGTTAAATACAGAAAAATATAGAAGAAGATGACAGGAATGTAAGTGTTACTGAATGGCACTTCTCATTTCATTTCCACTGAACTGTGATAGTTCACTCTGGGCAATGACAAAAAGTGGTATTTTCCTTTGGCTTTAAATTCCTGTTGTTCCTCTCCATTTGGAGAGGAACAATAGGAATTTAACCCTCTTCCCTTCTCTGTCTAGAATTCCAGCTCTTACCTCTGTTGCTATTGATGTTATTCCTGTTTTCAGCACCAAGAACGGTAAAACTTTAGATTTCCAGGGAAATAACCCTGTTGTTTTCTTAGTTTATCCCCTGACTGTTAGCTGTGAGCCCGAGTAATTGCAACAGTGGCACTTACACTTCCCCTCCTCTCATCTTATCCAAGCCAGCCCCTTCAATAACTTTTCTCTGCCCTGCCCAGGTTGTGTACTTCACAGCGACCTTCCCCTACGTGGTCCTCATCATCCTGCTGATAAGAGGGGTGACTCTCCCAGGAGCTGGGGACGGCATCTGGTACTTCATCACACCCAAGTGGGAGAAGCTGATCGATGCCATGGTGGGTTTGCCACTGCCCTTGAGGCTGCTGGGGTGAATAAATCACAGTTGGAGCTGCTGGGGTGGATAAATCACCTCTTGGGGTCTGCTGGGGTGAATAAATCACCTCTTGGGGTCTGCTGCAAGCACCTCCCGTGTGCAGAGGAGGGAAAAAAAACTTCTTCATCTTACCTGGGTAAAGTGTTATTTAGGGTCACTGGCAGATCAAGCATCAGTATCTGGTGCAGCTTTTCCCTCTTGATTTGTGTTTTTTGTTTCTGAACGTATTTCAATGGACATGGATTAAACAATACAGTTTTTATATTTGTGTCTCCCATAAACAGCAAAGTTTTTATTGCCCTTCTATACTGGTTCAACAAGAGCAGTGCTCTTGGTGTATTTCCTGGCAGGATTTTGCTTTTAAATATTCTCTTGACATCCCTTGGTCGGACACCCTTTCCTGAAGCTGATGCTCTTTTCTTTCCTGCTTAGGTTTGGAAGGATGCTGCCACTCAGATTTTCTTCTCCTTATCTGCAGCATGGGGAGGTCTAATTACACTCTCTTCATATAACAAATTCCATAACAACTGCTACAGGTGTGTAAGAGTGAAATACATCTGTTTTACTAATCAGGTTTGTCCAAAACCAGTTGTCCTTCATCTTGCAGAAATCTGGTTTGTAAAATCCCCATCTCCTGTCTTTTTTTCCTTTGTATTTTTCCCCCTTTTGTCCTTTTTTTCCCTCTTGTATTTTTTTTTCTCTTTTCCTCTCTTCTGTTTCCTCTTTTTATTTTTTTTTGTATGTGTGTGTTTTGTTTACATTTAACCATTTTTGGGTTTGTGTATTTTCCCCTCTCCCCAGGTGCTAATCTACTAGCCTCAAGATGAGCATTTGGGCTTATTAAAGTTCCTGCTGGCTCCCCATTTTCAGAACCAGGAGGTTGAGGTTGGAGGGCAATCTGGGATGTGTCAGGGGCTGGGAGCAGTGAAACAGCATCACTGGGCAGCTCTGCTGAAGGACAGCCCAAGAGCAGAGTGGGCTGAAGGTTGCAGCTTCCATTTATGTGATTCTTACATCTCCTAAACGTTCTTTCTTTCTTTCCAACTACTCTTGCTGTGGTTTCACATGTGCAAAGTTATTTAATGCCATGAAATTTAAAATCACTCTTATTTGAAATCACTGAGAGCTGTTTTTACAAGGGAAAAAGTCAGTGCATGGTTTTTCACGCAAAAGCCTGCCAGCTAAAATGTCTGCAGATGGAAAACACGAAAGCAAGTGGCATTAGAGGAGTGCTGCCCTGCTTTTACAGTTTTTAAAGTCAGTCTGAAGCAAACCTCTGCCCGTTCCTGCAATGCCAGAGGTGCTGATTCAGGACAGCCAGCACAGGGGCTTGCCCAAGAGGAGGCTCAAAAACATTCCCCAGTCAAGACTTCACAGCAAACACTCCTTGGGATGTCCACTGCCATATCCCATGGCTTCTGAGCACAGAATACAAACTACTTGAATTAAAAAAGAAATGTGGATGAGGATATTGAAAAGGGATTTCAAAACCATTTTTCCTAGTGCTGAAAAGTAATTTAATGAAATTATCCCAGAATATGGATGAAAGCTCACAGTGTTGGACACACAGCAACTCCCACTCAGCAATCCTTTAGGTCCTATTTTTGAAAATGCTATTCCTGAGCGCTTTTTTTTTTTTTTTTTAATGAATAATTACAATCAGAATATCAGGGAGAAAAAAAGCAAGAAGCATCATGCTACCTTTCTGCATTAATTTCACAATGGTTTGTGGAGTTTGGAAGATGTTGACAGAAATTTTGAAGGCAATACACGGTAATGGAGTATAAAAATATTTCAGTTCTAATAGCAAATACATGTTTTGCCTGTGTTAGGGAGGGGTATGGGAGACTGAAGTAGAAATAATTAGAACAGCTTAGTTACTCCTAATATTTTTAATTTTTCAACATGACCTTGAATCCTGAAATGAAGCATGACTATTTTCTCTTTCAATTTCTATATTAATTATATTTTAATACAGCAGCTGTAGTTTTCAGCTACACATTAACTTTAAACATAGTCAAAAATCTATAATTGTAGTAAATTTAAATAAATCGACTTCATAATGAATACTTGAAATATTTCAGATCTATCTAGGTTATGGAAGAAGCTTAACACATGATGATTCCAAACGGCACGTTGTCGTTTTGTTTCTGTAGACCCAAGGAATTAACAAAATCATTGCTGCTAAGACATGCTCTGTTGGAGATTTGAGAAGTTTGCCAGCTCAGTGAGATTCTTTGACAGCTTTTCAAGTTGTATTTCATTCTGCTCCTGACAGAAAAAAAACCCCAGCAGTCGGAATAAGCAATCCTAGCCAATATAAAAACATTTCAAGTGAGACATCTTTTTTTCCAAAGATGTAGTAGTTTATGGGGAAGTTCACTGAAAAACGCATATTGTTCTAAAAAAATCCTGTTTTTTGGAAAATAGGAATTTAGGAATGTGATGACTGTGGATGGGGCTCCTGAGGGCTGGTTTGCTGTCAAGTCTTGACGTGTCCAGCACAGTAAGACATTCAGCCATAGATTTTTTGAGATTCCCTTGACAATAACAGCCATGGAAAAAGTTACCAAGGAATCCTCCCTGTACAGATAAGAAGGTGGTTGGGCGAGTTCTGCAATGGACAGAAAGCTTAACCCTGGAATTTTGTGTATGAGTACAAGAAGGATGAGACAAAAACCACCTTACCTGGACAGCAGTGGTCAGTCCATTGCTGATGTGGAGATCAGATGTCCTCATGAGGCAGAGTGTTGAAAAATGTGTTACAAATCACGTCACCATGAGTGCCTCTCCTCTCCAGAGATGCCAAGAGCAGATGTGCTTGCCCTCCTGCATGGTCTGTGTAATTATGTAATTATTAAGAGGTACAAACAGTATTAAAAGTTCTTTAGGCTTTTTTTTTTTTTAGTTAAATACAGAAAGCACACGGTGATGGAAGAGCACACAGGTGGTGGAAGCGTGCAGACCTGATTCCTGGTGGTGCTGTGGAGACTTCTGCGCTCTCTGAGCAGCATCAAGTGCACCTGAGGAGTGTGAAACTGTGCCTTCACATCCCCCCAAGATGTGTGTGCTCATGAGAAACTCCTGAAAACCTTCCTTGTGTGTGTCCCAACAGGCTCCTTGTGTTTCCTTTGCAGGGACACCTTGATAGTCACGTGTACCAACAGTGCCACCAGCATATTTGCAGGCTTTGTCATCTTCTCAGTGATTGGCTTCATGGCAAACGAGCTCAAAGTGAATATTGAAGCTGTGGCAGACCAAGGTAGGGCTCACTGGTGTTTCATCACTTAGGCAGGCACCCCCTGGCACTCCCAGCTCTGTTATTGATGGAAACATGGATTTTGGAGGTGGGAAGGATGGCTTCAAACTGGTGTAGGCATTTCTGTACAGGAGAAGGTACCCTGGCAAGGCAAGATTTTCCTTCAAGCCTCCTAATCGCTTGTTTGGTGAGAGAAGGGAGGAAGGTGGGGCTCCTTTTAACCTTTTGTGTAAATGACTGATGGAGGGCAGGGTGGGATGGTCCCTTAATGGAGTCTCAGGGATTGTTGGCCTTCTCATTGGTCTCTGCTGCTGTTTGTCAAATCCTCTTGAAGGTAAAAGCTCTCTCTGGGGGTGGGAATTTTGGGTGAGAGGAGGGTGGGAGAAACCTGGTGTCGGGGGTGGATTGTGTTTCTGAACTGTGGGGAGCGAGGAGGTGCCTCCAGGAGAGGTAAGACATTTCTGAAGAACTGATTGGAACATTTTGGTTAATGAAGAAAGATGGTCATTAGTGGGGATCCGCAAGGTGTTAATTGGTAGAGCTGAGTGCCACTGTGCCACCTAAACCACAGCTCTAAGTGCCAGTCATTGCTGGAACATCTCCAGGGATGTTCCAGGATGATTGACCAGTTCCTAATTCAATAAGGATGATTGCAGGGGCTGTTTCAGTTGTGTCAGATCATTTGTTGCTCCACCACCTCCCTGGGCAGCCCATTCCAATGCTTAACCACCCTTTCAGTGGAGAAATTCTTCCTGATTTCCAGCCTGAACCTCCCCTGGCACCACGAACCATGTCCTTGTTCCCTGGGAGCAGAGCCTGACCCCACCTGGCTGCCCCCTCCTCTCGGGGAGCTGCAGGACCTTTTAGGAGCAACGTTTACATTAATATTTTTATTTTAGACTTCACCTCCACTCTGGAACAAGCAACAAAAGCAGCCCCAAAGTCCAAACCACACTGCACTGCCCAAAATTATTAGTGAGGGGTTAGAGCTGAAGGAGCTGTGCTTGAGTGGAGCTGCAGTGGGGGCTCCAAAGAGGTGCAGAGAGGTGGGATGAGGGACACGGCTGTCAGGGAGGGTGGAGGGAACTCTTGGCTCAGCTGCTGCATCTCTGGGGACGGTGAAATATTCAGCACAGGATGTCAAAACCCCTTTTCTGCTGAGTGCTTGCTGGTGGTCCCGGAGTGAGGAACTATCCCAGGCTGGAGCTCTCTGTTCCCAGCTGTTCCAGGGGATTGGGATCAGCTGGGGGTGTATTTGTAAGAGCCTGCACAGATCGTGCAAAATTATTTCATGAGGGTGAGGCTTTGCTGCTCTCCATGACGGGGAAACAAAATTCAGTGAAGTACCAGGAGATGAATTTGCAACAGGAAGAGTGTGACGATGAAGGGTTATTGTGGACTGAGGTAGTGCACTGCATAATTGTTGTTAAAAAGCAAACTCAAGGGCTGGTGAAAAGAACTAGCCCTTGTCATTGCCTGATTATTATTTTTTTTTTTAATTCTGAAGTTGTATTTCTTTTTGCAGTGAAGGAGAAAAAAGCCAAAATGACAATGAAACACTCTTTCCCTTCAAGTTTCCAAAACCTTGAATGAAAATGTTAATGGAAATAAGAAGGGTTTTAAAATTATTTTCCTTTTTTTTCCCCCTCCTAAAATATTAATCTGAAAAACATAGTATGTTTTTTCCTTTAGAATTTTCTTTTCAGGAAAAACATTTTGCTGATGAACAAATAAAACATGGAGGGAAAGACAGCACAATCTCTTTCTGTTCTACCCTCTGATTAAGAACACAGTGTAGTTGAAAAATGTCATACTTTAAAATGAAAGTCCAAGATAATTTTACTTTTTAAGACATATAAAGTGCTTGGAGTTTTCTTGGCTTTAATACACTTATTATAAAGAGTTCATACCCACCAAATCCTGGAAGATGGAAGGAGTGGGAACAAGCCTCCCTGTGACTATTTTCTGTGTTATCTAGGAGGGTTACGAGGGGCTGACATGGACACATGTGCAGTTTCCTTTTCTATAATTTAACTTTTCCTAAAAGTGTGATTAATGGGAACTCATCATTTTGAGACTTTAATTAAACTTCTGTATGAAGACAGTGAGTTTAAACAGAGCCCTTATCTCCAACAGTCAAGAAGAAATCTTTAATTAAGATATTAAAGCAGTATTTGTAAATGCAACAGTAGTTCTACATGCAAAAAGTAATTTTTGCAGCACATTTTAAAGGCAGCAGCACTTACTGAGTCATGTACAGAGTTTGTTTTGGTTTTTTTACTGTGTTTTAACTCTTGTATTTACCTTTTGTTTAGAAGGAACCCCAAACACTTCAGGAGTTGCCCTAGATGATTTTTGTGCTGCTGAAACTTGTATTTTTCTCAGCAGCAGCTCTGTCTCGAGCACAAGCAGCATGTGCATCCACAGCAGCTGGGGCAGAATGATCTAAAGTAGAAATGTCCGGGGCAGAGTGAGTGGGGAGCCCATTCTCCTGGCATGAGGACAACTCATTTGTGTCTCACCTGGCAGGAAACATCCCTCAGAGTGGGCATCCCTCCAAGGGATAAATGGAGAAGAAGTGCCACCTGCTGTAATGCTGCCACCACAGCCCTGCAGCCCCTGCTCCCAGGCAGATCCAAGCACTTACAAAAATACTTTGTGCTCAACAGAAATTAAAGCCCGATGTAAAAAAAAAAAAAAACCCAAACAAAAAAATTGGGAAAATTCCTGATTCGGGCTTTAAGAGATTCCATCTCCTTATTTCTTGTGCTCTGCATTATTTCAGGTTTTCTTGTGGCTTTTTTTAGGATCACAGTAGTTCTTACCTTCTGTCTGGTATCAGGTCTGGGCATGTTTTATACCCTCTCCACATTTAACGGTGTGGCAATGAGTTGAAGAAGAGTATTTGCATTTCCATTCATGCTGTAGCACTGAGGTGGGGATATTTGCCATGGGTTGCTAACTGGCAGGAATTGGATCACAGAGCAGGACAGAAACATGCCTGCAGCNACTTACAAAAATATTTTGTGCCCAAAAAAAATTAAAGCCCCTTGTAAAAAAAAAAAAAACCCAAACAAAAAAATTGGGAAAATTCCTGATTCGGGCTTTAAGAGATTCCATCTCCTTATTTCTTGTGCTCTGCATTATTTCAGGTTTTCTTGTGGCTTTTTTTAGGATCACAGTAGTTCTTACCTTCTGTCTGGTATCAGGTCTGGGCATGTTTTATACCCTCTCCACATTTAACGGTGTGGCAATGAGTTGAAGAAGAGTATTTGCATTTCCATTCATGCTGTAGCACTGAGGTGGGGATATTTGCCATGGGTTGCTAACTGGCAGGAATTGGATCACAGAGCAGGACAGAAACATGCCTGCAGTGGGCAATTTTTGCTAATTTTTAAAAAATTTGGATCAGTGTGTTGGTATACTGGTTGGATACACATTCTGCTTGGAAAGTTGGAGTAAACGTGTGGTTTGAAATTTACAGTGTAAATAGAAACTAATCAGGTAAGGCTAAATTCTTTAATGCTTAAGCCTTAAGCATTAAATAAATATTAAGCATTAAATAAGAAAGATTGAGTCTGATAACATTTATTTTTCTTATTTCTAGGTCCTGGGATTGCTTTTGTGGTTTACCCAGAAGCCTTAACTAGGCTGCCCCTCTCTCCCTTCTGGGCTATAATTTTCTTCTTGATGCTTCTAACTCTTGGATTAGACACGATGGTAAGCTGCTTTTGTGTCCCATTCTTTTCCTTTTGATTTTCCCGTTTATTTGCTTGGAGGGCATGCAAACGATTGCTTTTTCCCATTAGCAAGGCCATCAATGCCGAAATCATTTTGGCAGAGCTTTGGTGCTGCCACGTGAGCATTGAACACCTAGGCCTCCTGCAGCCCTGGTTTAATGTTTTCGTTTCTGGGAAATTCCTTTCCCAAGGAAACTTCTGTAAACAAGAGAAATGTTTTTGTCACTGTACCTATGTTTATCCATTCTTTCTCACGGGAGAGGTTTCTTGACGAACATCTGTTTTAACCAACGGGATTGAAGAGGTTTGCCGGTGTTTCACCAATCAAATTGGTCTGCGTAAAAGACTATATAAGAAAGTAATATGTCAAAAAATAAACTTCATTTTTCTAGCCTTCTGATCGAAAGTTGTGCCGTTGTTTGATGTTCAGCAACGACAGACTCCAAATACTCACTTACATTGTTTTCTATCCAGCTGGACCACTCTGTGTGCACCGAAATGAACCTTTTTTGTTTGTTTTTCAGTTTGCCACCATCGAGACCATCGTGACCTCGGTGTCAGACGAATTCCCCAAGTACCTTCGGACGCACAAGGCGCTGTTCACTCTGGGGTGCTGCGTGTCCTTCTTCATCATGGGATTTCCTATGATCACTCAGGTAATGGCACTGCCTTCCAGCATCGCTGCCGGCCCCCCGTCCCCCTCTGCTGGCTGCTCTCCTCCTGCACAGGCTGCAAAAGCATTCCCTGAATTCTGTCACACACGGCGTGTCTGAAACCCTTATTAAAAAAAAAATAGATATAAAAAAATTGATGGATGCTCTGAGATATTCTTAAAAGACTTTGCTGTTCAAATCTTCCTGAGAATCAGGCCTTTCAAATTTTCTCTGGCCAAACACCTCCAA
>VYZR01011659.1:10331-39758 GCA_013400675.1 Oxylabes madagascariensis | reverse complement strand
TAATAATAAAATAAAATAAGAAATCAAAAAGGGAAAGAAGCGCCCCAATTTTGAATGTTATATAAACATGCACACCTGTTTTGAGTGCCTTCCCTCTGAGATTGGACATCCACTGATGGTCCTGGCAAACTGTGGAGTTAATACGGGAATTCCCATCCACTATTAATGAACTTCAGTGTCTTCTTCACTAACACCTTCAGCATTATACATAATTTCAAGATGAGGTGCACAAGATCTTAATATTTTACCCATATTTTTCCCCCTTTTTTCTTTTCCTCCCCTTACCTCACCACCTCCTAGCCCAACTTTGAGGTTCTAAAGTCCGGGAAGGGTTCAGTCCTTTATTTGCTTGAATTATGCTGCTTAACCCCATCATGGAGACAGGATATTAAATCCTTTCCAAACAGAATGAACTGCACTCATTGTTATGGTAGTTCTGCTTTCAGTGGTGATTTTGCTTCTGACATGTTTTTTTGCCATAAAAAAAAGTGGAGACACTGCAGGTGGAAGGTCTGATCACTGTTCAGTCATTAATCTTAAAGGACTGAATTCCAAGTCTTCCCAAGCTGTCCCAGCTAGCAGAATCAGGTGTGCCCTCTCCTCTTTTCTTGTTGCATTTGGTGTTCATTCAGCCAGAAGGAAGAAGCGTTGCAACCCTGGAAGCTGAGGATTTCAGGCTTTCTGTGCTGACCCCCAAGCAAACACTGCATTGACCTGAGGCCGTGGAGAAGGCTTCCAAAATTGAGTGACAGCACTGGGATTGTGGGTGTGGAGTTTGAATAGAAGTGTGTGATATCACAGGGTGCAAAACTTAGAGTTTAAGGGTTTAGAATATAGTAATAGATATATAAAGCAAGATGGAGGTTTTAGGGCTTAGGCAAAATCCTTCTTTTTCACCTTCTTTTTCACCTTCTTCTCCATGGGTCTGGGTGGTGTTTTGTAATTGGAGAGAAAATCCACAATGCGGGCCAGGGGTGGTTGGTTATTGGGTTAAAAGCAAAAATAATTTAAATGTCGTTTCATAATTGGACAGTTTGTGCTCAAAAGACGTTAGAAAGAGTTAGAGACAGAGCCATTTTCACTTTGTTAGCTAGAGCTCACACCTTGTGAGAGTGTAATGTAGGTAAGAAAATAAAAATCTGAGTCTGAACACGAGAACTGCATCTGATGAGCATTAATCCCGGCTCTAACACAGGAAAAGAAGATGAAAAACCCACAGAAAAGCTATAGCACAGCCTGATCCTGTGTCCAGTCAGTGTTTGGATTCTTCCTTGGGTCCTGCTTCTCTCCAATCTGCCTCAATGCCACCAGTAATCTTTTGTCTTTCTTTCCTTAGGGTGGAATGTACATGTTACAGCTTGTGGACACCTATGCAGCCTCCTACTCTCTTGTCATCATTGCCATCTTTGAGCTTGTTGGAGTTTCCTACATCTACGGTAAGAAAAAATGTTGTTTTTGGACAGCCTATGTCAAAGCAATATTTTAGCAAACGATAAAGTGCAATTCTTAAGGAAAGGAGTAACTTTTCATTGTAATAAAAAGCCTCAAAACTCTGTTATTTTGGACAGAAGCATGATAGGATTTCAGGACACATTTAAATGGATGTATTCAAAAGACTTTCATACAGTCTCAAGTCTTATTGCACCAATAGCTCAAAGATATGAGTATGAGAATAGACCAAAGGTTTGGTGTCATTTTTCTGGGGATGTTTTTGTGCTTCAACAGTTTTAGTGACAGAGCCAATAGAGATATCTTTGTGTTTGCAGAGGGTGGCACTGGCTGGGTGCCAGGCACCCACCCGAGCTGCTCTGTCACTGCCTTCTGCAACTGGACAGGGGAGAGAAAATACAACAAATTGTCCTTGGGTTGAGATAAGGGATGGGTCGTTCAACCAGTACATCATGGGCAAAACAGACTCAGTTTGGGGAAATTAATTGCCCAGTGTTTTCAGGAGACTGATTCTTGGGAATGTGAAGATCTTCCCACATACCAGATGATTCATTTGTGTCTGGAGTGTAAGGCCAGTCATGTTTTGGTTGATCAGAATTCTTGGCTATTTTTTTATGTCCCTGGAATGTAAATAATTCAATTAGAGTTGGTTGAGAAGTGAAGTGAAACCCAGCTCCTCCAAAATCAACACAATTTCATGGGAGGTGAGGAGTGGGGAGGCTTAAGAAGGGTTTAGGGCTTGTTGTGGGTTTTTTTGCCTTCCTTCTCCTCCTCACTGCTGACAGCATGCCTGAACAATGCTGCATTAGATGTTTTCGCTCTTTCTGGCCACCAGCACTGACAGCATCACCTGGCCTGTGCCAAGGATTGTCCTCTTCCAAGCCATTGCTATCAGTGTGAAAGAGAAAAATCCTGTCTTTAAAATACTTCTAATATTTTAAAAACGACTTAAATCTGTAAAATTTCTTTGCTCTGCACGATTTCCAAAAAGCATGAAGATAAATACGGAAGAAGAGCTGGCTCTGTTCCTCCTCTGAGCACTGTGTGGCAGAAGCACTGCAAACCAGCCTTTGTGAAATGACATTTTATCAAATGGTTTGCAAGAAAAAGCTGCTCTGGCCAGTGTCTGCCTTGCCCAACAATTCCACTATCCTTTAAAACATTAATGTTTATGAAAAACATAAACCAATACAGAAATAATGATAGCTGCAAAGGAAGGGCCTGAATAGAGGAGAAGGGGGTTTTAGTTAGATGTTACTTCAGTGTAATCAGATGTGGAAAAGATCTGTCAAATTACAAATCGTTCTTTCTATGCTTTCTTTACAACTGATTGTTCATCAACAGAGGTCGGTCAAGCCTTTTAACCTGCTTCAAATATAATAGTATTTCATAATAATAATTTAAAAATAACAATAATAATGCTATAATCTATTTTAAAGGCTGTTCCCCGGAATTAACCTTTTGCTAGGCTAAGGAGCTTCCTGTCTTTTAAATGAAAAAGGAAAGACATTAAAATCATTACCTGTTTGACTAATGTACCAGAGCTACTTTCCCTCTGCTAAAGCTACTTTAGTGAGGACTGTTCACAGAAATACATCTTGTACATTTCTGATTTGTGTGTTGTAAATACAAGCCAAGCTGCTGCTTGGGTTATATTCCTTCAAGCAGTGCCTAAAATTGGAATAATATATTTTCAAGGTCTGACAACTGCTGTTTTACACTCCACTGACACCTTTCTCCGTGTGCTTGTACTCTTCATGGCAAGCAGGCTGGCACAACAGTGGCAGGTGTTTTTATGATGAAATAAATTTGTCTTTAGTTCTTGTTACATGTTCTGCTCGGTGAGCTTGTTGAGATTTTTAAATTAAGAAGAGACACACGTGGTTGTTTCCTTGTAATCACAATTTTTTCAGTAGAGTCTGTGCTCCATAATCCAATCAACCTTTTTATTTCACGTGCAGGTTTAGAGGTTTATTCTTCAGTTCTTTATTCTCCAATTTATGATGAATGATTAGTAAAGAACAGCTTAGAAGAGGGGTATTAATTTAAACACCAGCATAATTCCCTCTGTTGCATTTTGTAGCACGAAGCTAAAGACAAAAATCCCTGTATTTGAGTGAGACACTGCTGGAAACTGAAAATCTATGATGGTAACTTTGTTCAGGCTCCTTCCAGATCTGTTTTGTACAGTTTGTTTTCCAGAAGGTTTGTTGTCAGAGTGAGTGGAAACTGCTGCTGTGTTTTTTTCAACATTATTATGTGTAATTTTGAACATTTTATCTGTAGCAGAATAGTGAAGTAGTCATCTGGCCAGGTTTGCAGCCTCCTTTTGAATGGATTTTATATCTTAGCACTACTGAGTACATCACTCTACTTCAGAGAGGGAAAAATCAGATATGGAATATCGTGTGGTGTTTATTTCCACAAGTTATTCAGCAGGCCTGACTGATCTGAGAGGGAGAGCAGATTTACTAAGATCTGAAAAAAAACCCCAAACCCCCTGGTGTTCTGTTAAATGCAATCCTTTGCATTTTTTCTGTGGAAGGAGATAAGTAACGTGTAATCCCTCTATCTGTTTACATACCTTTGATGCCTGAAGTGCTAATATTTAAGAGTGCCTTAAACTGTGAATATCTGCTGACCATTCCAAAACGGAACTTCCTTTTTTTATTTATTTAATTGGAGTTTCAAACAAATCTGTGCAGGTTTACATGAAGCTAGCATGAATTTTGGAGGCAGAAAGCCCTGGTAATTACCCAGTTAGGTATCCTTTCTTTGCAGCAGCAAGTGTGGCTGAAGCAGACACTTTAAATGAGATTTAAACTTTGTGGAAATGAGATTTAAACTTTGCAGCTTGCACCTTGCGCTGCTGCAATTGTTTTAATCCCAGCTTTGTTCCCAGCACAGCACAGGGATGGCTGCTGTGTGAGCACCTCCCTCACACTCACTGCAGGTAAATAGAACTGCAAAAATTCTTTGAACTGCAGCAAAAATCTCCTTTCAGGCCCATCACACGATGACCCTGGGGGTTATGTGTTGTCCAGACATCCAAACTTCTGTTACAAAATAGAGAAGGACCCCATCAGTCAGGCTGGTGCTGAAGTACAGTGAGTCCATGGGTCATAAAAATTACATGTATTTTACAGAGAAGAGGCTTTCTGAGGAAGAACACTTGTGGTAGTCAGTAAAAGAGACAAAGAGGGAAAGAAATTAGTTACAGGAAAGAAAAAGTGATCTCTGAGGCACCTTGGCTCAGTTTTCTGCGCTTACAACCACTGTAGATTTTAATTTTCCCCCCTTCCCTAAACACAGTCCTTGCAGCACCATTCTCCTGTTTAATTCCTGTGGTTTTTTTCTCCGTTTCTTATCATGACACAGTTCCTTAGCTTTTCTCTCCCATGCCACGTGCCTGAGCTGGGTCACTGTGTGCTCACCCCTGGGCTGTCACCCAGCCCTGCTGCTGTCCCCAGGCTGCATCAGAAGGCACTGCACGATCAGCCAGTGCTCCTTTTTACCTTCTTCATCCTTGGAACAATCAGCTGGATGGATTTATTTCTCCTTGATATCGACAGAAAGGCTCCCAAGCCAGGTGGATCAAGCCTGGGGATTATCCCTCCTTACACTCAGCAGCTGACTCCGTACAATAGGAAATAAAGTGGTTTATTATTTTTGTTACAGGCATTTCTTCTCTCACTCAACGCCTTTTCTCCAGTATTGAAGCTTTCCCCACATCATGCAAGTTAGAAAGATGCTGCAGAATAATGCTTTGCAAAATTTAGACAAAATTGGCCCAAATTTTTAACGTTTGTGTGACAGATGAGCTCAGACCTCTCTCTTCTTATTACAATTAGGAAAGCTGGAATCAATTTTTTTTTTTTTTTTAACTTTTGGTTGAATTACTAATAATGAAATTACAAATACCTAACTTCCTAATAACCACCAGCAGCTGCTGACCCACACCCCTTTTCCTGTCACATGGCATGGCCAGGGAGGAGCTGCAGAGTGGCTGAAATACCATTTTCCAATCTTGGATGTTTTATCATCTTTAACTACTACGATTTTATTATCTCGAATAACTTTATAGATACGAGCAATACAATAACCTGAAAAACTGATATATCAGTTGATCTTTTTGTTCAGACAGCATTGAATATAATTTAAAATATTTGCAGGTGCTCCCTAGGAATTTTCAATATCACTGTTGCAAAGAAGAAGAACAGGGCATCACCAGTTTCAGAGCTAAGGGGTACAGCTGTAATCCAGTCATGTAAAGGTACAGAAAAGCTGAAATATTGCCTGTTCTGCAGCAGGTACACAGGTATTAACAAGGCTGATCTCCACAGGGAAATAAAGCAGATAGACAAATAATTGCAGCCACCCAGTCCACATTATTAATGCTTTAACACAGAACATACTGAACACCTAATCCCAATGTAAAAGCTCAATTGCTGTAATCCTTAAGAAGGAAATATTTTATTGGAATGGCTCCCAGCCCGTTAGTCCCATTTTTTACTGCGCAGTTAGATCCTCCAAGGGAGTTTTCAAACAAAAAGTTGGAGTTTGTTTCCGTAGTTGGACGCGAGGGAGGGCACCAGAGCTCTCTTGCAGGCTGCAGCTGGCTCCTTTCACACCTAATTGCTTCTCCATTTGCTGCTTACAGGGCTGCAAAGATTTTGTGAAGACATAGAAATGATGATTGGGTTCCAGCCAAGTAAATTCTGGAGAGTCTGCTGGGCGTTTGTGACCCCAACCATTTTAACAGTACGTAAAAACAGAAAAAAAAAAAAAAGAAAAAAAAGTATTTTTAAATGTCTTCTCCAAAGAGTTTTGTTGTTGTTTGTTCATTATTTATGATGTTTCTGGGTGCTGGTAGTTAGAACTTGGATGTAGATACTTAAAGACAGTGCATGTGTTCTTTAGTGCAGTGTGAGCCTTGTCAAATCTTCTTACTCCTGGGGAGGGGGAGAAAAAGGCACTGGATGAAATGAAAAACTTCTTTTCAGTACTTTTAATTCACAAATGAGGGCATTTTTTCCTGGAAGGGTATGTGGTAGAAACAGTGTAAGTAATGGTGCTTTTGGTGGACAGGGATTGTGAGTCTACCAGGGAAATGTGGCCTTTTCCTGCAAAATGCAAAATGGAAAATGCTGCTGTGGCACACCATGGATTATTGTATATAAATGTATATATATATATATATGTGTGTATTATTGATGTACGCACAGGGAAAAGACAAGATCCTCCTTTCTGCTGTCGGGTTGAGCTAGGGGGAGAAAAATAAAATATTGACAGCTGAAGTGATGTCAGAGGGATGCTCTGGAAAGGCTGAGGAGGGAAAAAGGAGCAGGGAAGGAGCGGGAGCAGCCCCCGGTGCCGGCCCCGGGAGGTGGCGCTGCGGGACAGCGGGAAAGGAGCGCGGAAAGGAGCCGGGAACTGGAACTCACCGGGAAAAAACTTATTTTTGTTCGGCTTCTTTTTGGCGTCCTTCCTATTCCTCTTCCCCTTTCATTTCCTCCCCAACACCTTCCTTCAAATTCAGTTGGTATCTGCTTCACGTTTAGGTCTCCATTTAATCAAAAAAATTGGCGCGTTCTCAATTTCACCACTGCTATGAAAGTTCTTTTCAAGTCCAGGCGTCCCAATCCAATAATAGATAGAAACTTATATATTGTAAGTTGTTTNTATATAGTATATATTTTAATTTATATATGATGTAAATAAATATAAATAGCTATGTGTACATTTGCCATCCAGGTTTCTAAGACAGTGCTTCCTTTACATTTTAACCTAAGTGGAGATACAATCTGCCATCACATATCCTCATTTTGACACAAGAATGAAATAATTACTCCAGCCATTTCAAAAGCTGTCCGCTTGACAAATCAGCACAAACCAGCAGAGCCTTCTTCCACCACTATTTTCTGTTTGAGAGCACGTACCTCCACTCGGAAGCCCTCGAGCCTGAAGCACAGGTGCAGCGAGGTTCTGTATTTGTGTAGAGTTTTAAATACTCCTCATTTCACAGCAGGCCTGAGGAATTCCTAAAAGCCCCACAATCCCAGAACAGTTGGGGTTGGAAGGTATTGCTGTTGTGCACTAAACAACAACACAGACTCCGAGATCTTTCAGAAGGCTTAGAAGAAAATGACTCCTTTATTTTTGAGATGTCCCTNGAAAAAAAGTATTTTTAAATGTCTTCTCCAAAGAGTTTTGTTGTTGTTTTTTATCATCATTATTATTTAACAACATTATTTAACATCATTATTCTTGATGTTTCTGGGTGGNCTCCAAAGAGTTTTGTTGTTGTTTGTTCATTATTTATGATGTTTCTGGGTGCTGGTAGTTAGAACTTGGATGTAGATACTTAAAGACAGTGCATGTGTTCTTTAGTGCAGTGTGAGCCTTGTCAAATCTTCTTACTCCTGGGGAGGGGGAGAAAAAGGCACTGGATGAAATGAAAAACTTCTTTTCAGTACTTTTAATTCACAAATGAGGGCATTTTTTCCTGGAAGGGTATGTGGTAGAAACAGTGTAAGTGTAATGGTGCTTTTGGTGGACAGGGATTGTGAGTCTACCAGGGAAATGTGGCCTTTTCCTGCAAAATGCAAAATGGAAAATGCTGCTGTGGCACACCATGGATTATTGTATATAAATGTATATATATATATATGTGTGTGTATTATTGATGTACGCACAGGGAAAAGACAAGATCCTCCTTTCTGCTGTCGGGTTGAGCTAGGGGGAGAAAAATAAAATATTGACAGCTGAAGTGATGTCAGAGGGATGCTCTGGAAAGGCTGAGGAGGGAAAAAGGAGCAGAGGAGGAGCGGGAGCGGCCCCAGTGCCGGCCCCGGGAGGTGGCGCTGCGGGACAGCGGGAAAGGAGCGCGGAAAGGAGCCGGGAACTGGAAATCGCCGGGAAAAAACTTATTTTTGTTCGGCTTCTTTTTGGCGTCCTTCCTATTCCTCTTCCCCTTTCATTTCCTCCCCAACACCTTCCTTCAAATTCAGTTGGTATCTGCTTCACGTTTAGGTCTCCATTTAATCAAAAAAATTGGCGCGTTCTCAATTTCACCACTGCTATGAAAGTTCTTTTCAAGTCCAGGCGTCCCAATCCAATAATAGATAGAAACTTATATATTGTAAGTTGTTTTTTATATATATATAAAATTATTCTATAATTTAGATAATAAATATATACNATAGACTAATTTGATTGGTGAAACAAAGGCAAACTTCTTTAATGACATTGGTTAAAACAGATGTTCACCAAGAAACCTCTCCTGTGAGAAAGAATGGATAAACACAGGTACAGTTACAAAAACATTTCTCTTGATTACAGAAAATCGCCTGGGAAAGGAATTTCCAGACAAAAAACATTAAATCAGGGCTACATCAAGGGACCTTAAACCTCATCTCACTGCCCCCCCTGCCATAGCAGGGACATCTCCCACCACCCCAGGGTGGCCCCAGTGTCCAGCCTGGCCTTGGGCACTGCCAGGGACCCAGGGGCAGCCACAGCTGCTCTGGGTGAGCATCCTGAGCTGTTCAGGTACCAGATTAAAGTTCCTGGCATTTCTGGAAGGACACACACCTTGGATCAGTAAGGATGAGCTCAGCTGGCGGGTGGAGAAGCAAAGCAGCGACTCTGCAGTCCTTGGCAGCTGCTCCTCCCAGAGAAGTTGTATTTCAGCTCGTGTGCTGGGGAGTTCCTGTGTGTGCTGTTCTTCAGAGCAGTGTGAGCCTTGGCAAGTGTGCTTATTCCTGGAGGGGGAAGGAAAAGGCACTGGATGAAGTTAACTTCTTTTCAGTATTGTTAATTCACGAATCAGGGCATTTTTTTCTGAGAACTGGAAAGGGTTTCGTTTTCACAGACAGGAATGACTCTGTGAAGAGGCCAGGGAGTTTTGATGAGTGCAACAAAATTCTGAGTTGTGAAGAAATGAAATTTTCCATGGTGAGGATGATTCCTCCAATGGGTAAAATAATTTGTTTTCTTGCATAGATTTTCTTTCCCAGTTGTCTGCACTGCCCCACAGTATTGCTGTGGGTGACAACCAGGTAGATCTACCTTAACTACCTGTTGTTTGATTGTAACAATGTATGCCTGTAGTTTGCAAATCACTTTTTAAAAGTTTGAAGACATAGTTCAGTTTATAGTGTTAGGATGACACCAATGGTATTTGTCTTCTCTTGGGGACCTTGTTAAAACAAACGCATGTGCACATGGGACTTTTTCGGGGTTTTTTTTTGTTTTTGTTTTTTTTTTCCAATGGTTACTTTCAGGATTGCTGCCTTAGACCCTGTTTTACACTTCTGAAGGGAATTGTAAGGAATTCTGCAAATTGCTCAGATCCTTTACTAATCAGATTTGTGCTCCTAGCTACTGTCAGTAATCACAACCAGGGAATAGGAAATTATGTTGTTTGTTAAGGAAAACAAATTTTAACTGACCGTGTTTTCTTTCTAAACTTGCACGTTCTGTTGTTGTTCCCTCCAAGTGCAATATTTAGTGAACTGACAGTGAGAAATAAATTGACGCTGATCAGTCATAATTCAATTGTTATGCAGTGGAAACAGACGAAGTAAAACCCAGCAATGAATTCTATTATTGCCTCTGTAAAACTAATATTTAATACATTTGGATAGCCTAATATTAGACTTTCATTAGGCTCCCCATCTCTGGAACTGAAGCTGATCATTTTTATATGTGCCCTCACCTAGTTCTACTTCTATAAATCTTCTGTGTGCAATTATTGCAAGCACAGGCATTTTCCAGAAGTTACTGAATTATGCACAAATGTAAGCAGATGTATTGCTGTTCATACAGTAAGTGAAATGGAGAACTTAGCATAATCACATTGGGTAAAACTGCCAATAGACCATGTAATAAAGCATGTTACTCTAGGGACAAGATTCTAATTTCAATTATTCTGGCATGAATACAGTGATTTTTTTTTTTTTTGGTGGGATTTTGCAAGATTTCCTTGAAACTCATTAGCTTCAGGCTGTGACCCATTTATTAGAGCTCGTGGCAGCACCCTGCCTTAGGTGTGTGTGCTTTTATCTGTATTCCATGCACACCAACTCTGACTGTGGATACCCACCGTTTGCTGCACAGCGGGCTTGTTTGGCTTACCCAAACATATTTGTTTTCCTCTCTCGTTCCCAGTTCATCCTCTGCTTCAGTTTCTACCAGTGGGAACCCATGACCTACGGAGCTTACCACTACCCAGGCTGGTCCATGGTGCTCGGGTGGCTGATGCTGGCCTGCTCAGTCATCTGGATCCCAGTCATGTTCGTGATAAAAATGCATCTAGCCCCGGGCAAATTCATTGAGGTAATTCTTCTGTCTTTTTGCTGTTTGAAAATATGGCCACGGGAGACCGTCTCTTGTATTTTAGATCGATTTTTTTTGCGATATTGAATGTCTAATACTGCTCAGGTTACTTTCTGGTAAACTAGTGATTGCGTTGCAAAGATTTAAAATGCAGACCTTCTATTCCTAGTTCCTCAAAAAATATGGTCCCAAATTATGGAGNATTTCTCTTGTTTACAGAAAATCACCTGGGAAAAGAATTTCAGAAACCAAAACATCTCAGGCTTGAAAATCAGGGCTACATTTCATCTCTTTATTCTTCTTGAATTAGCTGATCCTTTCTGGCACCTGGGCTTAAAATAATCCCAGGTGGCGATTTATTTTTAATAAGGGCTTATTTCGTTTATTTTGTTAATTGGATTGCTGACACCTCCCCCCACTGCTTCAGAAATGTGGTGTTCACCTTCTTCTCCCCATCCCTGTGTCCTGCCTGTCATCCCCCTGTCCCTGGCTGTCCCCATCCTGCTGACTCCTCAGCCCCTGGCAGGGCGTGGTGCAGCAATGTCAGCATTTCATCCCTCCGTTGCCTTGCCCCTGTCTTCTGGAGAGGCTCAGGGCTCTTATTTTAGGTCTTGGAGGCTTTCTCAGCTCTGCCTTCTCATCACTGCCTGCTGCTTGTGCTGCTCCCACCTTGGGAGAGGGAACAGACACTCGCTCCCCTTTTTGTAGCCGCTTTTGCAGTTCAGCTTCCCTGCAAATCCCACCGCGGCTGTTTCTTGCTTCAGGAATGAAAAGGAGAGAAAATGCACTAAAATAGCATAATCTTTTTGGTCTCTCAATATGTCACACTACAGATGCCTGAGGGAAAAGACCATGCTTCTCTGCTTCCCGTAGAGCACAGGAATTTTGTAGCAGAGGGATTTTCACAGTGGTGGGACACCCTAGGGAGAGCACCCAAGCAGCAGGAAATTTAGAGGACTCTTGTCTAAAGGGTCATCAGCTCTTGTGTAGAGCAGGCTGGAGTGCCTGGGTCAGGAGACAACTGCCCCCACTGGAAATGAGCTAATGTGGAATTAGATTTATTTGTTCCTGGCCTCGTAAGCTTCTCTCGCTGACACAAACCGTTCTGCTTCAAAACTTCTTGTGTAGAACTGGCATACACGCCACAAAAATAAGGTGCTTCCCCTACTGCCCCTCTGGGTGTGCACCCAAAGAAACACCCAGGAGCTGGATCTGTTTTGAAAGGGCTTTTGCTGAAGATATTTCAGCTGTAGCCTGCTATTTCCTCAATATTGAGTCTGCTGCATAAAATTATTATGGTTGATGTGGGAGGTAAAAGTTGCAAACTGGTAATTAAGCAGAGATTAAAATAACTGATAGAGAGGTCTGATTCACTTTATTAGGTAATAAACATATAATTGTTCCCTCTTAAGTCATCAAAAATATGTTTTCTTTCCTTTTTATCGGTGAATGCACCGATCAAATTATATATTCAATAAAGAACTCAGTGGAAAGATCAGAAAATTTTCCTTGTTTGCCGGGTTGACGTTCTCCTCTTTCTTTTCTCCCGCAGACAGAAACGAAATATTTTGTCATCTCAAAATTAAAATCTTTGTTCATTCATAACGATGTACTGCTTTTTGGTCATTTGTATACTTTGGGGAAATATGCTAAATAGAAATCCAATTATTTTAATGCACTTACCCAACTGCTTAGACCATTGGGCTCAGTAATTGTGCACACGTCCTTCAGTAGGAGAGCCTCACAGTGTGCAGCAGTGGTTCTGAGCTCCCCACACACGGTGAGGGGAGAACGTATAATTAAAACCCGGGCACTTTATCCTCTATTAATCTCGAAAACTTCGTGCAAAACAAACACCGAGCAGCGGAGCGTTGCCGGGCCGTCATCAATAACCATAAATGAGCCTACCCACCCTTCCTCTGCATTGTAATTCACGGCACCGTGAGTGAGACTCTCTTTTCTCTCCCCGTGGCAGCGGCTCAAGCTGGTGTGCTCCCCACAGCCGGACTGGGGCCCCTTTCTGGCCAAGCACCGCGGCGAGCGCTACAGGAACATGATTGACCCGCTGGGAACCTCCTCCCTGGGACTTAAACTGCCAGTCAAGGACATGGAACTGGGGACACAATGCTAATAATTATGGCAAAAGGGTGACAATTTAAACGTTGCCAGCCTTTTCGGATTTTTTTTCCCCCATCCTTTTTTTCACCCGCCGTTTTCTTCTTTTCTTTTCCGTGGTGCCTGGCAGTGGTTGCTTAGGAAGGCAGGACTTGTTGTTGCATGCTGACCAGACCACTTCCAGATGCAGGTGATGCCCGTGACGTGTTCTGTACCCCGTGGCACAGCAGGAGCCCTGGGTGTGACAGGTGACACGGCCAGGTGTTGTCAGGTGATGCAGGAATAAACAAAACCAAACCGAAAAATATTCAGGTGAAATGAGGTGTGCGGTTTGACCCATTTCCCACAAGCACCCTCCTAGCAGGCGGCTGTGATGGGACTGGGAGTTTGCCACCAGTGTATTCCAAGGAAGGTGCAGCCCTCAAATATGATGGAAGTGAGCAAAGAATGTGGTCCTGATGTAAATCCAGCAATGGGGTTGCTTTGTCTACACTGATGGCCAACCTCGACCCATCATGTCTGCACACTTCCTTTATGATTTATACCAACTTGGAGGGATTGTTATGTTGTTTGAACAAGTGGAGACCCTAAAACAGCACACCATATATGGGGTGAGAAGAGAACACGGTAATCTGTTTGATCTTTTCAAGTAGAAAAATAAGAACAATATTTTAAAAAATGATTAATTGAGGCTGGGATTAAACTGCATTTGGGTCTAGAAGTGGTTTGGAAATGGTGCCAGAAAGAGTTGTATGGGCATCACTGTTTAAAGTCCTGTCATATGTTTCTTTTGCTAACTTGGTATCTGTCATTTTCACTAGGAATGCCTCAGTTACACGAAGTGTCTCAAAACTTGCTCCGCCCCAGGTGCACCTGTGGTTTTACTCACTTCACTCCAACACTCCGAATATAATTTTCCTTGTCCCTCTGCTTTTGTTTACAGTATCTCCTCAAGAAGCCATCATATAATTTGTGCCTAACTTTGTATTCTTACAGTGGTAAGTGTAGTCTAGTTACCACCTGAAAGCAGTTATTAGGAGTTAGATGTGCTGTTCAACCTTGTGACTCCCCGTTCATTTGCCTATAAGCACCTTTATATAACCTGTAACCTTTAGATGGTGTATTCTTCTCTTTCAACCAATGGGGAAATAGCAGGACCCCACCTGTCTATATATTATATATATAGCACGTAAATTCTTCAAAGCAGTATTCTCTCTGAAACGTGCATAGGGTCTTTTTTTCATTACAACATTTTCATTAAATGAAAAAACCCCAATCCACAATAATTAACCACTGCAATCATCCACACGGATGCAACATTAGATATGGAAAATGCAAACTGGGGAGAAAGGACAATTTAGTAGATGGCCATCATAACACTGCTGAGCAGTAGGACATCCTAAATCATTACATTTTAGAAATTAGATATAAGAAGTCATATGAATATTAGACTTAAATAGTTTTGTTACCTATTGGGCAGAGTAAAAAATAGAGCTTTTTAAGAGTACATTTATTTACCTAAATAGAAAATTAGCCCAACTTAATGTAAATGCACTAGAATGAGGGAGAAAAATATATCTTCAATAATTGGCAAAACTTAACCTTTATTATCTTGTTATATCCTATACATACATATATGATATTTTTTAACAGTGATCAGTGTTCACGTAGTGTGTGCTAATGATGTTTTTTGTCCCTATAAATATCAATCAGTGTAGAAATGATGAGCTTTGTAGTTTAGCCAGTTTTTTCCTCCCCACAGACACTGCTGTAGTAGCCTGTAGATGTTCTTTCCTTTCAGGGGATTGTTTCTATCCCGTCCTCTCGTCTGTCTGTCTTCATATTACAGGGTCTCAGGTAAATCCTCAGCTCATGTGTGTCCGTAGATCAGTAGGTGTGTTGTCTCATCCCATTGAAGGAAACAAAAAACTAAACCTTAAGGTCACACTTCCACCCACTGTTTAGTCCTTTTCTCTGTGTGTGTGTATATATATATGTATATGAAATATGTTAATCGTTTTGCTGAACTTCCTCTTTCACGGGGCAATTAGTGTTGCCGGTTCTAGGCACTGCTGGAGACCTTTAATCCTCACACAGAGCAAGCGAAGCACTGTCAGGGGCTGTCACCCAGGGCAGGGAGGGCAGAATCCACAGCGCTTGGCACTGACCCCTGAATCTCCGCTCCACGGGCTCCTGTTGGTCCCTGTCTCACACAGCAGCAGGACAGGACCCTCCTGTGAGCTCCTCTGCCTTAAAGCTCTTCCCCCTTGCTTCAGCCTTGCCTGCTGGTTTAATAAAAACTTGCTGTTCTTACTTCTGGCTTTCATTTTCCTGACAGAGAGAGGTTTGAGAAGCCATGCTCTGTCTGACCTCGTGAAGGTCCATAAGGATGAGCTGGAAATTCGGTTTCCACGTCTAGGTGAGGCTGAGGGATCTTCCCTGGGTGCAGAAAGGAACCATAGTCAGCATCCTCTTGGGAATTACGTATTTCTGTTGGGGTAGATCACTTTGGATCTCTCTTGACCAATATTCCCTCGCATCTTGGTTTGCTTTTTGGAGTCCAAGCCAGTTTGCCTTCGCTACTACTGTCATTAAAAACCGACAAGAAATGTCTGTAGGTTTGGTCCTCTTTAAAAAGAGGTAACACAGTGGAATAGTTTGAGAGTGCTGCACCCTTCCACTTACCAGTTTATCTCAAGGCATGCCTTGGAACTGGGATTAACTCCTTGCCATAAAAAGTTGTAAGGGTGTCAGTTGCTGCCTGCCTGAATTATGGAAGAGAGATCATTTGAAGGAATACTGCTGGGATATGATCTCTTTGGGCTTGGATTACCAAACCAGACTGCATATAAAATTGCAACTGAATTGCTTTCCATGATTTATGTAATTAATCTGCTTGCTTTTAATTTAAATGTTGTTCCTGTGCCTGCTAAGTCATTAGCACAGGATTAGGCTTGAATTTGAAACTCTGTAAACAGATGATTGTGATTTTTTTGCTAGCTGATCTTTGTCTTCAGCTTTGATCCCATTGCTAGGCTTGCAAAAACCTTTGGAAAAGGGGAGAAACGCATAGAAAAATCACAGAGGATGTAAAGTTTTCACTATATGTGAAAAGCACAGTTTTATTTTGGTCACATGAGACTTTTTCTAAAGTATTTTACTGTCCAAATCTGAAAGTTGAGATTAAATTAACCAGCAGTGTCTTCTTTAAATGAGAAGTTACATTGAAGTTTGGGAATGCACTTCATTTACCATGTTCTAAGAAAAGTTTGCATGTACTTTGATAATTTTCTAAAAATAAATTTAGTAACTAATAGCATAACAGTAAAGATCCTTAAATGAGAAAAAAAAGGAGGGGAAAAAGCCATATTAGTTAAAATGTGATGTATGTACTTTCAGATCTATCTATCTTGTGAGTAAAAAATGTTTAAATTTGGTGAAATTATGATGCATATTCTTTCTTTGAAATTAATTTGAGTTTCTGGATGAGCTGAGATGCATTATTGTATGCATTAAAGATTATACCTATTGCAAATGCTTGCCATCTTCAAATTCTTCGGGGTCTTCCTAGTGTTTTTGATATGCAACGTTCAAAACTTGTGTTTCAGCTAGACAAGGCAGCACTTTGTTTCCAAAAGAAGGGTTTAACAAAATGACCTTTAATTGAGAAAGACTTGAATTGTCTTTATATGATGTTTCAATTGAGTCCAAGTAGTCTTTTGATTCATTTCTGCTCCAATGACCACGTTAGGCGTGCCTCCACACCCAAGATCATTGCTTCCGATACACCGCGTGACTCTCTTACCCTCAAACTCCAACACCTGATTGATTTTAAATACCTTTGATCCTTCTGTTGTGTACAGTTGTATGGATAATACGATTTCTTTTTGCCTCTGTTAAAGCAACGTTCATGTTGGGCAGCCATTGGTCTCTGTTGGTTTCTCCTTCTGCAGCTCCGCTTCTTCTCGTGATCAAGGACAGGCTTGTAGGGACTGTGGGTTGCAGGCAGCAGAGCTTTTTGAGCAGAGGCATCCCAGAAAGCTCCTCTGTTCTGCTGTTGTAGGAGACACCCGTTTCTTGGTTTGCAGTTAGGTGGTGTGCACGCCAGGTACCTGGAAAATGGCCAGAGCTGGATATTCCTGAGGGGCTCAGGTGGGTGACTGAGGCAGGAGGGGAGAGGTGCTGGGATTCCTGCCCTCGTCACCCCCAGGCAGCCCATCACCAAAGAGACAAGGTTTTCCTGAGGGCTTTATCACAACGTGAGAACGAGGCTGGATCGTAATGCTTGCAATATTTTATTTGCCCGTAACATTTGAATACATCTTCAGGTAACCATTTGCCTTATAGCTCTCTTCCATTGTTAGGAAAATTGACTCAAACACGTTGTTATCTGTCCTTTCTATTATGTGGTGTTACCTTGTAAGGTAGATGCTTGGCTGGTATAAATTGTCCCAGCTTTGTCTGGAGCTGGGACAGTTTACACCAGCTGAGAATTTGCTCCCTGTGTCCTATGGCACTTTATTACGGACCCATCGCTGATGGGTTAAATCTTAATTACTTGCGTAATGTCATATAAAATATATATATATATATATATATTTACAGGCATTCTATGGGGTACTGCTGCCTATGGATAAAGATTTGTACCCTAACCAGATCATTACAATTTTTTTTCATTAGCTGTGTGTGCAAAAGATGTATTGTTACAAAGAATGCATCATATGTATCTCATGTAGCACATATTACGTTGCTGTATGTTGTTAATTTCAGAAATCATTATTCTTGAGGCCCTACCTCAAATTTTGTATTTATGTGTACAAATGCAATTTATTGTATTATATATTTGCCTAATATATTTGGATGTGATAAATTAAAATTATTCAATAATGTATGGGCTCTAAAGACTCTAAATAAATGTCCAGTGTTTAAAACAGAAATTACATCAACTTCTCTGGTGAATGAAATGTCTCTTTTTCCACCACCTCCTTCCCCACCCAACACACACCACAAACATCATTCTTACTTAACACACAGCCTTAAGGTACCTCCGGAATTGATCCATTTGATTGTTAGAAACATTGAGCAGCAACTGGAAACAGCCCTCCTGGGAAACGGGGATGTTGCACAGCTGCAGAAACAAGGATCAGTTAAATGGCTGGTTCCTTAACTATTGAGTGTTCTGTGCCCTGTGGAACAATTGATTGCTTAACAGAGGTCCGACTGGATTTGTTTAATTCCTTCTCATCCGATCAGTTCAATTACCCCAAAGGTTGTTAAACTGTTAAAAACAAGAGAGGTTCACGTCTGCTGGAGATGCAAAACGGGAGGCTGAAAGGAGGAGCAGGTGAAGAAGGGAAGTGTAAGGAACGGTTTCTGGTGTTGCTGTACCTCGTGTGTGAATTCCTGCCGTGTGCTGAGGGCCATGTGCCACAAAACTGATTTGGAAATCAGGTTCTTCCCTTCCCAGCCCTCTGTGGAAATGGTACTGGGCCAGCCCCTTTCACTGTTGGCAGACACGAGCTTTGGAGGAACTTTCCCCAAATACGGCAGCTGAAGCACGATGTCACGATGTGTCATCAAAAGAGGTAACACAAGAGACAAATGTGCCAAGAGCAGGATTTATTTCAGGTGAGGCTCTGAACCTGGAGGCTGCTCTGTAGCAGAGCAGCAGGACTGTTTCACTGCCTTTAGGCTGGCATTTCTCTGAAATGTGCATGTGTGGGTAAAGGAGGTGGTAGGACCTGGTGATGGGAGACTACAGTCGTTCTTTGCACATTATCCAAGGCTTTTTATCTTATTTTCTGCCAGAGTTGGGATTAAATGTGTCAGATGGTGTTTCTTGTTCAGACTCAGATGTTTATTAATTCTTATCTATGTCACAGTCTCACAAGCTGTGAGTTCCAGCTAACAAACTAAAAATGGCCCCCATCTCTCTGTCCACAAGGCCTTTTAAGGACAAACTGTCCAAATAAGAAATGACACCTGCATTACTTTTACTTTTAACCCAATAACCAACTACCCCTGGCCCGCAATGCGGACTTTTCTCTCCAATTACAAAACACCACCCAAAACCATGAAGAAGAAGGTGAAAAAGAAGGACTTGGCCTCTGCCCTAAAACCTTCATCTTGCTTTATATATATTACTGTATTCTAAACCCTTAAACTCTAAGTTTTCCACCCTGTGAGATCACACACTTCTATTCACACTCCACACCCACAATCCCAGTGCTGTCACTCAATTTTGGAAGCCTTCTCCACGGCCTCAGGTCAATGCAGTGTTTGCTTGGGGGTCAGTGCCTGTGAGCACAGAAAGTCTGAAATCCTCAGTGCCCAGGGTTCCAATACTCACCTGTGCAGGTGCATTTCATTTGGGGGAAGTCCAAAGTTACCAGCGAGCATTGTGAGAACCCCGAGAGAAGGCTGAGTGCCATCAATACTCTTTTCAGGGGGAAAACCCGAGGCACATGGAATGTGTCAAATGCCCAAAGTCAACCAGCGTGAGTCAATGATACAACACATTGATTTTGGGAGCAAGAGACGGTCATTTGCTGTCACCATCAGGCATCTACTGCATCAAATCTTTAAGCTCATGTTTAAAACTTAAACATGTTTCAACTCTGTTAAAAATCCAAATCCATGTCCTTTTAACTTGGTTGTATGGACTGACCATGGCATACAGTAATCCCCCCTTCCTTTCCACCTATCCTTCTTCTCAGTATTCAGGTGTCAGTGCTGCTGCCAATCCTTGCCCTCTACTGGCGGCAAAGCAAACTCTGCTCGTACGGATCGCAAGTGCCCACGGGGAGCCAGGCTTTCCAGGGACACGAGCCTCATTTGTGAATCGAGGAGGTTTTCTACTCCATGAGCTTTGGTGGTGGGCTTTGTTTTTCCTTTCCTTTCCTTTCCTTTCCTTTCCTTTCCTTTCCTTTCCTTTCCTTTCCTTTCCTTTCCTTTCCTTTCCTTTCCTTTCCTTTCCTTTCCTTCCCTTCCCTTCCCTTCCCTTCCCTTTCCCTTTCCCTTTCCCCTTTCCCCTTTCCCCTTTCCCCTTTCCCTTTTTTCCTTTCCTTTTCCCTCCAGGTGGAAGCACTGCTGTTTCCCAGCGTTTTCTGCACAGCTGGCAGCTGAGTCCACACGTTCAGGCACCCCTGAAGTAACAGTGCATTTAATTGCATTTTAGCTGTGGCACGCAGGCAGCCCCGCAGCTGCTCAGAGAGGCACTGGGCCTACCCCAAAATCCTTCCTCAAACTACAAAATGTCACAAGCTCCGGGGCTGGCAGGACTAACACTTTAACACCACACAGTTAGCAGCTTCACAATAATTTAGGTCAAAACCAAGATGCATCCAGTGACCAACGGAGAGTGCAAGAACACTGTTCACAGGAATATTATCTGAGCTGAAATCCAGCTCAGTTTCCAGGACAAATGCTTCACTCTTGCAAAAGTACCTTCAGATTTCTTTTTTTTTATTGCTATGAATATTCAGGAACATAGTTTGAATTCTTATCTGGAAGTCAGGCTTTTCAGCTATTTATACTTCCCACAAGAACACATCGGAAGGTCAGATTTCCTGGCAATAAAGGGAGATGATTTGTTGCCATTAGGGGAGGTGTAAGAATAGATAGATAGATAGTTGGCTGCAAGAAGGGGATTTTTTGTTTTCCATCCGTTTGCCCGATCCTTTCTCCATGTGAACAGCTGAACATATGTGCTCTCCAAATGCTCTCCAAATATGTGATCATTTGGGCATTGAGCTGGACTACAGGAACAGCCACAGCTTTGGGATCAGCCTTTTTCAGAGCACTTTTTACCAGGCTGCTTGTGTGACTTTTTGCAGTACGTGTGGGGTTTTGGACACTTTTGATGAACTGAAGAACAAATCAGTAATGCTTAGGATATTGTTTTCCATGAGATTGCTCGAGATGCATTTGAAACTGTGCTTTACAGCTGATAACACAGTGCAAATTTTTGCACGTACCCACAGTAATTTTTTATAAACAGCATTTAATCCAGGCTTAGGTCAAACAGACCAGTTTGAGAATCCATCGATGACCAGTTTAAATTGTATATCCGCTTAAGACTCTGCATCAATGGAAAACTTGAATTAGATTCAATTTGCTGTCTAGATAGACACTGGTTTTACTACAAGCAGATCTAGGCTAACAAGAATTGGATACACAGACCTGTTCCCCAAAAAGAAACCTCTATAATCAGACGGTTCTGCCATGCAGACCCCCGATGCTATCAGGATGGATCGGAGGGCTGTGTCCTCACGTGCTGAGGTACCATTGCCTCTCTCTCTCGTTGCTATGGTTATACAGAGGATGTGTGCATACCCACACACACTCGTGTGCCCTGTGTGTGCGCCCTCCTCCCGCCCCGTGCCTGGCGCCAGGGCCGAAGGGAAGGAGCTGCAAAGTCACATTCCAAGGAAAAAAAGTTGTTCTGACACGCTGGAGATAAATGACAGATGCGCCTTCTGAGTAGCCACCCCAGAGGTTTCCTGGAGTGCATTACCTCGCTGGCAGCCAGGAACATCTGTTTCCAGACATCTCACTAATTAAGTAATTAGGCAGCCAAGTCGGACTGTTTGCTCTAGCTAAGGTAAACGTGTATGAACGCAACTGCACCCCTAAGATGGGCATGGATTTTATGGTGTCATCCTTTGTCCAAATGTACAGCTTATTATTTAGCATTTAAGATGGCTGGAATTCGCACGGTGCAGCACAAAATCACGGTGAGGGGAAGCAGCAGAGAGGACGATCCTGGGGCTTGAAGCTGTAGATCAACTGGAAATCTCACCCTGCTCCTGTTTGGAGGGGGCAAGTCAAGTGTCCTTCAGAATTAAATCAGGTGTTCTGCAGGGAAGGGTACTGCATATAACCGAGGCATGTGGTAGCGCCTTCCTCGCCAAGCACCGAGCCAAATTAAAAGGCTGGAGCGAAGAAAGACTCGAAGACAGGTTTTAGAACAGCTATCAGAGCGGGCTCTCATATGGCTCACGAGCATCTTGAAACACTTTACCTCCCTTTTACACGTTAGAGACACGGGAGCGCGGCTAGGGGAGTTGAGCAAGGACACGCAAGGAGCCGAGGAGCGGCTCGGGTTCCCGTGTTGTACCTCAGGATTTCTCCGTTTATTCATACGTGGCATAAATCATCGCTAAGAGCAAACAGTTCATGTGGGGCGTTGATTCTCACGCCGAGAAGAAGAAGGGGAAGGTGCCCCGGGGGAGTTGGGGCGCGGGGCGGGTGCGCGGTGCGGGGCTCTCCGGGGTGATGCGGGGCTCCCCCGGTGCGGTGCTCCCCGGGCGGTGCGGGGCTCCCTGAGCACTGANGGGGCAGGTGAGGCTCGGGCCGGGGTTGGCATCCGCGGTGGGGCCGGGGGCTGCCGGGGCCGGGCGGCAACTTTGCGGGGAGGCGGCGGCAGGGGAGCCGCCCCGGCCGGGCATCCTCCCGTGCGGGGCCGGGCATCTCCCGGTGTGCGGAGCGGGGCCGGGCATCCCTCGGTGCTTGGAGCGGGGCCGGGCATTTCCCGTTGAGCCGAGAGGGGTCGGGCATCCCCCGGTGCTCGGAGAGGGGCCGGGCATCCCTCGGTGCTCGGAGAGGGGCCGGGCATCCCTCGGTGCCGCCGGGCATCGCCTGCCGAGCGCGGCCGGGCATCCCCCGGTACTCCGAGCGGGGTCGAGCATCCCCCGGTGTGCCGAGAGGGGCCGGGCATCCTCCGAGGGCCTGGGGGCAGGAGCGGGAAAGTTTTGCGGGAGCGGCGTGCGGGCTTGCCCCCTCGGAGCGCAGGAGCGCAGGAGCGGAGGCCGGCGCGGTGCGGGCGGTGCGCGGGCTGCCCGCGGGCGGGGAGCGATGCGGTGCCCGAGCGCTGTTCCCCCAGCCGGGGCCGTGCCGGCTCCGCTCTCCCTCCAGCCTTGCGCGACCCGGGTACCGCTTCTCGTTCCCTGCTTTGTTCTTGGTGCCCGGGTACCGCTCGTCCTCGGCTGGGGATGCTGCTGGGGACACGTTTCTCCGTTTCTACGTTTCTCTTGTAGCTATTCTCAAGGAAGCCACCCGGCGCAATTATCAAAAGTGCGAAGGAATTAACGTTTTATAATTAAATTCTTGCAGTAATTAGAACCTCATCAAAATCTACGGAGAGGTGCGGCATAAAAATAATTGGAAGGAAAAACCGCCCGTCCCTTTCATAGCAGTGACATACCCCTGACAGCGCATACGGAGATTTTAAGTGGTCAGCCGGACCCACAACTCTACTGCTCGGAAAGTTCTCTGTGTGCAACAATTGCCGTCGAAGTTGTGAGAGGAAAGAGCAAAATGCCTCTTTCCAGAGCCTCTTCTTTGCCATTTGAATGGTTTCACGTGGGGACGCGCAAAAGGCTTGATTGTGTTGAGTGTGCTTGAAGTGAAAGTTTTTCTATCCCCAACCAGCGCTTTACACATGTCGAGGAAATTATAAATGTGCTGCATATGTTGCATGGCTGCACATTAGCTAGATGGAGCGTGGCATGATTGCTGGTGCTTGGGTGTAAGCGATAAAGGCAGAGGCAGAGAATAAAAGCTGTCAGAGCTGTAAGGCAGAATTAATTTCTTTTAGGGATTTCCTAGTGACATCATTCATAATTATATGGCTTAATCCTCTAATCTACTGTAGTGCCTTCAGTTCACATTGGGCCGAATCCACCAAGTCCTGAGATGATTTCTCCTCCCGCCCACCTGCCTGAAGCGTTTGGGAGTGTTGCTTGTGTAAGCCACTGATTTAAGGGGAATGGCCCAATTACTTTAAATAGGAGTTGAAAGCAACATCATCCAGAATCGGGCCCGGGCGTTGCACAGCCCTCCAGTGAGAGCTTAATTTTTACTTCACAAGGAGGTGGTATTTCCAGCTGCTTGTTCTGCTGGAGAGAGACAGCATAAAATACGAGATGCAAGTGTGGTTGATATGCCTGTGGTATCTTTCTGATAGACTGGGGGAGACCACAGGGGAAAAGGAGGCTTGGTTATCATACCGAAGCTGCTGATTTGTTGTTTGTTAATTATTAACGAGGCGTTTGAGTGCCTGCTGCCGTTTGAAGACCCAGCTCGGGAAAATGAGTAGGTATTTAAAGCAGCGTAGACTCTTGCTAAACAGTTCCTGTGACATTAGGAACGGGCTCTGTTCTCGAAAGTATTTTAAAAGCTGGAAGGGAACACACTGAAGCTGTCACAGGAGATCCTTGGCTGGCATAAATCGAAGCCTGTGGAGCTGCAGTGATGCATACTTGTTGAGCCTCGGCTGTTCAGGGTGGAATAAGCAGCTTTAATAGAGCAGTGGAGCTGCTGTGATTTATGGGAGTGCCTATACGCTGTGGTTTCTGTCCCCACGCTGTTGATGGCTGTGACAGAGCTTTCACTTGCTTTAATGGGGTTGAGATTTGTCTCACTGAACACAGTTTGTCCTTTCTGTTGGGCAAGTTTTAGTGCCTACTTGACCTCCCTTCATATCAGTGGGTTCTTGCTGATCTGAAGAGATGTAACCCCTGTCTAGTGAGGGACAGCACGCTCTGTTTCATGCAAATTCACAATGCAAATTGCGTGAACTTACCTGCCTGCAAACGCTTGTCTTTGTTGGGGGGCGAGTTCCTGCAATTCACATTGAGCTGCTTTTCTGCTGAATGACAACCTTAGAAGAACAACAAGTCCTTTCTTGTTTTGGTGCTGGTCTTTATTCCAGGAGGGGAAGGTGGTTTTGGTGCAGCAGTGTGGATGGTGTCAGCTGTGGTTACTGAGTGCCTGAGTGCCTAGGGTGGAAGTCAAAGATAGGACTAAAAGCCTGATGATGTTGCTGATTGTCTGGGATGTTTTTACCTTGTACGTTTTTACCTTTGGAGACGTTTTCCTGAGTTCTCTAATATTCTGCCAATTCCAATTTTCTACAAAAGGGTGTTTATCCCCATATCCTTATGAAAGCACTGTGGATGTGTCAGCACTCTTGGAGCTTCAGTTCCACCAGATGCCTCTAGATCTTAATTCTCCTTGTAGTGTAAGGTTTCTAGAGACCTCCTAAAGCTGTATTTTCAGTATTTTTTTAACGCTCTGTCCCTTGTGGAGTAGAATCCTCTACGTTAGCACAACGTGTTATTCCAACAACTTTTCATCCTTGAGGAAAAGAGGAAGTGCTGGAGTATGGAAGATTTATGAGCAGTATGTGTAACTTCTTGTTCGTCCTGTACACCTCAGTAAATTCTCAGAGCCTTTCAAAGAATCAAACTGGAGTACTTACTCGCTGCTTAAACGATCCAGAAGTATAGTCCTGGAATAACAAATCAATCAATTTAGACCTGAATGTGAAGTCTACTTAGTGGAAATCAATCTGGACGTGCTGTACAGGTAATGTCCTTGCTCCATGGAAGTCAATGGGACTTTTAGCATTGACTTCAGCTGCGTCAGGATTTCATTCTTGGAGCCTGTTCCTGTTACTAATGATGTTAGTGAAAAATTTAATTAGGAAAGTGTTTGGATTCCACACGAGATACTTGACCTGTGTCTCGGGCACGGATCTCGTGTCGCTCTTACTGCTGTGTTGAGAGAAACGCTGAGGTCAGGCTGCCCTCTTCCCATCCCTGGAAAAAAGGAGGTGTGCTGGATGAATGTGGTATGCTAACCATCAAGTTGCCCTGAGCTCTTCAGCATAGCTTTTTCAAACTTCCAGAGTCTGTGTGTTTTATGTCAATCCCACCAGGTCCCTACTAGACTGAAGAGTACCCAGGCTTTTCCTGGGCATAAGCCTTTTATGAATTTCAGGTTTAGATTTGTGCTTTTCCAGTAGGTGCTCATTGCCCTGCTACCATGCCTGCTCCAGGGTCCTTTGCTCCAGCTGGATTGCATTTAGGTGATGAGCTGTGGGCCTCATCAATTGGTCACAGCTGAACAGGAAATGTGAATTTTCAGTCCTTACACCTCCCTGGAAATGGTGTGGCCGTGAGATGAGTGTTGCAAATCTCTCTCATCGTCGTTTTGCATAGGTGGTTGTGCTTTCCTTTATTTATTACTCTTCAGCCTTATGAAGGTACTGGATAAACGTATCGGTTTTAGAATGTTTTAACACGTGCATAGTGAAATCTCTGGGAAGGAAATAGTTTAATTGAAATTCCCGGAATAGAACATCTTCTCTTTCCTGCAGCACAGTTACTGTCTTGTAAGTAATTACTGTGTACAGTGTGTGTGTGTGTGAGTGGGAAGGTACTAGAAAAGTCTGGGCTAGATATTTGTCTCTATTCTTTCCATTACCTGATTTGAAATAAAAATTGATCTAACTCTCTCTGCCTCCAACAGCTGTAGGGTTTGGAATGGATCCTGACTTACAAATTGATATCATCACGGAGCTGGATCTGGTGAACACAACGCTGGGGGTAACACAAGTGTCAGGACTGCACAATGCCAGCAAAGCATTTTTATTCCAAGGTGAGAGAAACATCCTCAATTTTCTTACCTCGCTTCTGTCTGCATGAGCTCAGAAGAGCTTTGATGCTTAAGTGATTCCCTGTAATGGTGGTCTTACTGAACTGTTGCTTTCCTTTATTTCCATTTCTTGAAATTAGTTCTTGAAATACAGATGATATTTTTTTTGTGCGTGTGCTTTCAGGTAGTTACAAGGCAATTTAGGGAAGTGTTTCTGGGTAGGTTTTCAATACTCCCCAATATTTGTTTCTCACTAAATATGTCAGGGTGGTTCCAATGGATGGGCTTGTGTTTTTTTTCTCTGTGATCATGTACGTGCAGAGAGACACCCAGCTACAGCTGTGGAACTACAAGAGGGCATCTCACGTGTTGACACTGATTGGTCACGTAGCAAGTCTTCCATCAGCTTTGTGAAAACTGTTAAGTGGCCAAATAGAACACTTTTGTATTTAAGTGCCCAAGCTAAGTATCAAGGACTGAGTATCAAGTCACTTTGTGGGTTTTTTCCCCCCTTTATTAAGTATTCTAACGTAAAGTTTGTGAAGTGTTTTAAAATGATGTTGGTTTTTTTTTTTTTGTGTTTTTACTGAGTGAAATTCTGCATGTAGTTTTGCAATGTATTTAAGTAAGGTCTGGATTAAAGGACAATGTCCCATGGGGTGGAAGCACTGAGTTGCTACAATATGCTAATTAGGCAAGAGAGACATTTATGACTTGAGATTAACATGTGAATTAAAGCATGATTGGGAACATTTTTATTGTGGAGACTTCCTGTGTTTTTTCTTTGCTGTGCTTTACTCAGTGTTGAAGTGTGCATTTTAGTGTCTCCCTTTTTCTTATCTGTCTTCTGTAGCTGTTTTTAGAGGCACATGATTATGATCTCATTTAGCTTCAGTTCTGGATCTGCAGTGCTAGCTGACTTTACTGTGAATAATAAAGGAAGTGGGTCTGTATCTTAGTTCATTCTTTAGGCCAATTTAGGAGTCAGAGCAGAGAGGCTTCTGGAGACCACCTCAGGATTTGTTTCCTGTCTTTTATGCTACAACAAATAGCTTCATTTTCACTGATTCCCAAATTAGTGTCCAGAAGAGCAGTGTTGATTCTTTTCATTTAAAGATATCAGTTATTTTTCTTTTGATCCTCTGACTCCAGGTCTGTGTGTTGTGGACAAACAATGCTGAAGTATAGCCATTTCTCTAAGGACTGCAGTGGCCTAAATATGTTAATAATTCCAATTGCATGATTTCCAATTCCAAATCCATGCAGTTGCTTGCAGCCACGCTGATGAGCTGTGGTGGTGAGTTTTCACAGACTGGTGGTCAGAGCTGTAGGGAAGAAGTCTGAGATGTGTTTGTCAGGACTTGGATTGAGACCACTGACACTGAAAGTGGCTTTGAAAGGTTAATGGTGAAGTTGTTTTGGGTAGTCTGTTCTTTTCTCCTTGGAGTAGTCCATCTGTAGTTTAGGAGCTTAGGACTGGTGTAAAAAAGGTGGAACTTACAAAATTCATATGAACAGATAAGCTGAAAGATAAATGCTCATGGGAAACAGTAAACAAACATTCACTGTATGAAATGAATAAATAATATGAAGCTTTTTTTTAATTCCCAGAACAGAAATGCCTTTTGCTAATGCCCAGGGGAATAGCCCTATTCTTGATTATCCCCTCTAGAGTAAAACTTCCTGGAAGGTGGCTCAGGAAAATTGCTCTCTTCAGTAAAGCTCACCAGCCCTTGGGCTGGGAGAAGGCTGAAGGCCTTTGCTGTCAGCTGGGATGGAAGTCTGAGGCTGCCCTGTTGTCTTCTCCCCTGTTGTTTGTTAAATGTCAGCAGCGTGTTGGCAGCTGTATGGATTCCCTTTTGCTTTACTTTTTTTCCCTTTGACAGAGGTGACTTACTCTACAGCTACAGCCTGGCTGTGTGCCAGCTCCTTTGGCTGGAGCCACGAGATACTCAATTTTGGTTTTTATCTTGCCATACAGTAAAACTAGTATAGAACTTGAAGCAGTGTCTGGGCAGCTGCCACGTCCAAGACAGAAGATATGAAGCTATGCACAAAAGAAAGGGAAAATACTGTTTTTAATTAGACTTTTTGATCAGTGATAGCTCTCTTACAGTGACTGCTGTTACAGAGTTCCTGGGGAGTGATGCCATGATTTAATTAGGCTAGAGAAAATGCAGAAAGACTTTTCTTGGAAGAGTTTGTGATTTCAGTCTGAGACCATCCCAGTAAAGCTGATGGAGTCTTCTGATTTTTAAATAATATTGGTATTAACAGCTAAACCTCAGTTTTCTGTATGAAACAGCTTTGTGGGCAAAGAAACAAATTCATCTCTCTTGAAAATTGTGTGACAGCGTGGTAGAACCAAAGTGGCAATTGAGAGATGTGGGTTGCCTTTGGGCAAGCAAATCTGTTCCTAATTCAGAAAAGCACAGAAACCTATAATTAAGTGTAGTCATCTGGGTGCTCCTGCTGGGCATGGACTTCGATTGGAAGGGTATTTCAGCTGGATTTTTGATCGATCAGGTCCATTATTTGTATGTTTCAGTTCCATTCTCTGTGAAATGGGGATGAGGAAATGATTAAAAAAAAAGAGCAGTGTAGGTGCTGACAATGTGCATTGGAGGAAATGTAGATATATAACTCATAATTGCAATTCTGCAATCTGGTTCTTAGGTTCCCTAACATTCTGGTTGGTGTCTAAATTATTTATCTTTTATCAACTTTTACACACAAGGGAAGGGGAAAATGTCTTTGGGGGCGGATGAGTTGCTCCAGCATGAAGGGGCAGAGGAGGATGAGTGGGGTTTTGTGACGGGTGCTCTTGGGGAATGGGGCACCCAAGACCCTGATGTCTGAGCCACATCTTCTCACCTCCAGCCAGCAGGGCAGGGAGCTCAAGGAAACGCTTCTAGGAGCAGCTGCAAAATCTTCCTCAGAGAAACACATTTAAAAAGTGAACTTTTCACCTAATGCCTTACAACAGCATCTTACAAACACTGAATGTAAGACATCTACAAAGAGTATCTTACTACAGGCATGAAAAATGTTTAGGATCAGAACAGGATTTCACTGTAAATTGTA
>VYZR01011659.1:0-10111 GCA_013400675.1 Oxylabes madagascariensis | reverse complement strand
TTTAGGATCAGAACAGGATTTTACTGTAAATTGTAGTACATGAAGAAACCCTGAGCTGTGGCTCCCTTGATGGGGATCAGCCCTGTTCTCTGTTTCAGATAGCAGGGAAGTAGGGCTTGTCCTGACTTTGACTTACCATGACCTTGATTCAGTGGCAGAGGAAAGCTCTGATGATAAATAAGGCAAGATGTTAACTACTCATCTTGTTTCAGGTAGAGGGAGACCGATTTTTAGCCTAGCTGTTGAATTATGTGATTGCTTTAACCAGTCTAACTTTTGTTCCACCCTCAGTTCTTGTTGTGGAAGTAAAATTTTATTCCTTTTACAACCTGTCAGCTATGCCTATTTCTTTTTAATTCTCCCTGCAACATCTCCTTTGAGCTAATAAAGCCTTTACTTGCAAAACAGTTTCCCCCAGCCCCCAAAAGTTTATTAAGACTTTGCTGTTTCCTTTCCTAGCAATCTGGCACTGTTTTTCAACTTAGCCTTTAAATTAGGAATGGTCTTTTTACCGTGTGTACTATGTTTAGCACTCAGCGAAGGAAACCACTGAGTACTTTTCAGAGTCTTGAGACCTACAGTGCTTTGTTCTTGACCATTTCTTGACTTGTATTAAAGAGCCCACTGGGTTTGTAAGAGATAAACCTGGCCTGGAGCTCCTGCAGCACAGAATTCAGTCATGCTCCTCATTCCCACTCTGTACCAGAGACTGCTGAGTTCTTTTCTGTGCAGTCACAGCTCCAACAGGAAAGGTGAAAGAATAACAAGTATCTTAAAGCACAGAGAAAGGCAACGTTTTTGTGAGAGAAAGAGTGAAACTTGTTGAGTTCCTGAAACAAAAGGACTGTCCTGCTCCAGGCCAAAAGAGAGATCAAAGCTGCGCTTCTGAGGCGGGTAGAGGTGCCTCCCAGAAGACTCTTCAGCTTCAAGATGAAGTGCAATCCTCTCTGTTGGTGTTTTCCTTCCTTGTTTTGTGGATCCTGACTTTTTTTTTCAGGCTAATTCCCCACTCAGGGAGTAGAAGTGTTTCCAGATTCCACTGCAGCAATCTCAGCCCAAGGTTTTGCAGTGCTGGAGTTGCAGAGGTTTGAACGCTGGCCAGCTTAGCCATGGTTTGAGATTGGTGGGGAAGAGGAACTGCCTAAATCGATCAGGAGTGGGCACACATACCCTTTTTATCAGGAATGCTGCTAGGACAGTGTTCAGGAGAGCTCCTTGTGCCCTGGCAGTGTGTTTGGGGCAGTGGCTCAGCACTGAGCTGAGCTCACCGAGTTCCAAGGCCAGGTGAAGGCTGCACCTTTGTCCATCTGTGCTGAACTTCTCACCCTCAGTCTCAGTGGCCTGGGTGCTATGGCCAAGGATTTAATCCCCTTGCTTGAGGTGTTAAACTCTGTTATGCCAGCGTAATGTGCTAATTTCTGCAGAGCTCAGAAAATGGCCAGGGACGGGATGGGAGGGAGCAGATAACAGCTCAGGGAGGAAACATGTCATTACTCTTCCCGGGGCAGGTGGTGGGAGGTCTGCAGCGAGTAGGAGAGATAAACTTTCATTTTGGAATTCAGGCGTCAGTCCCTCTTCACATGAGATAATGAGACAAGAGTCATTGCTTTTTGTGGGATCTCTCCCACTACGTTTATGGCAAATATTAAGTATCAGCAGTATTGTTTTTACAGAGCAGAAATCTTGCAGCAGCAGAAGAATTAGGAAGGCACAACATGGTGGCTGGAAATCTTAGTTCTGCCTTCAGCTGTCGTGGGAGAGAGTAGCTCTGGTACCTTTTCCGTGATGGTGTATCTGAATATCCCATCCTGTGGGTTTGGGGGGTTTCTGGGGCCTCTGGGCACACCTGAGGCTGCTGGCAGCCCCCACCATGTGCTTTGGGACAGCTGGCAAAGCAGCTGATGACCCTTGCACTGTTAGAAAGGAATGTATGTTTTTTATTTTTATATTTTTTTCACCAGGTATTGCCCACCGTCCCTTGGACTTGTGCCTGTGCAGCTTCTCCCCTCCAGCTGGATGGGATTTTTTGTTTTTCCCCTTTTAAACTAGCCTTTGTCTGAGGTGCTGTGGGGCTGGGCTGTTCTCTGAGGTGGGGCTGGCCAGAATCAGCCATTCCTGGGGGGAATGTGTGGTCCATCCCCTGGAGGGGACAGGTATGTCCCTTCACAGAGGTGTCCTGCAGCTCACCACAGAGGTTTATCTTTGTGGAAAACCTGCAAGCTCCTTGAACTTGTGAGCTTTTATTTCACTTTTTAAAGGCCAGAGTGAGGTATTTTGCTGTTGATGTGGCATGCTGTGATGCCTCCTACCAGAGGACTGGTAGGTTGTCCACCAGGAGTGGATAAATTTGGGTTTTTACCCCATGTTGTGTATGGGATGCCTCCCCTGGGGGTTCACGAGGGAGAGGCAGCTGCCATCAGATAAAAAGCCTTTGTATGTGTCAGTAAAAACACCTTGACACCCAAGGTGTGGGTCAGCCTCTTGCCCCCATGATGTGCCAGCATTCAGGTGAGGTAGCATTGATCATTTTCCATCTTGATGAATCTCCATCTCTGGAGATTGGCTTCTGGGCTTGTGTCCATCAGCAGGTCTTGATCTCTTCTTGGGGTCTTGAGTGCTTGTCCTGCTTTTCAGCCCTTCCTTCGCTGCTTTTCAGCCCTTCCCTCTGTAGAAGCTGGGAATGAGAGGGACTTAAAGCTGAAAGTCCAGCACCAAGGAGAGAGTGAGGAAGTGACAAGGATGTGGTTTGGGATGGGCAGGCTCTCTGGGAATGAGAGGGACACAAAGCTGGAAGTCCAGCACCAAGGAGTGAGTATGGACAACAATGTGGTTGGGATGGGCAGGCTCCCCTGGAGCCAGGACAGGCACATGGGTGGAAGCAGCTGAACTCTGACAGGCAGGGCAAGGAAATGGCCTCAGATGGGCATGGGGAGGGGAGAGGAAGAGCTGTGTTCTGCCCTCAGAGAAGGATTTGAATATGCTGGGTTTACTTTTTAAGGTGAACCTTGAATAATAAAAATAAAGCGAAACTTAAGATCCTTGTTTGTTAAATAGTTCTTACCTTTTTGTTCTTTACTTTTGCTGTGTTGCTCACCTGTAAAATTGAGGTGCTAGTGCCCTTTCCTCTAACAACAGTGGTGTGGAGAACTCATTAATATTTGTAGAAGGCTCAAATACTGTGCTGGAATACTGGAATAATAGCTTGGTCATGGTGTGTTCTGCTTTCAGAGAAGGATTTGAATATGCTGGGTTTACTTTTTAAGGTGAACCTTGAATAATAAAAATAAAGCGAAACTTAAGATCCTTGTTTGTTAAATAGTTTTTACTTTTTGTTCTTTGCTTTGTGCACTGACTGTGATCCGTGAGCACTGACTGTGTGTTCTTATAATTAAGAAAGGTTTTGGGATATTCATCCCCAGAGGGCTGAGCAAGGATTTACTGTGATACTTTAATTCAAACATCCGCCTAACTTATAAATTATATTTATATATTTTTATATAGCTAATCTTTTAATGTGTTTTGTATACACAATGCAATTTTTTCCTTCAATTAAATGGCTAGTCTAAGTCTGGGTTTTTTTTTCCTTTACAAGAACCATTTTCAGAACAGAGAAATAATCTGGAATGGAGTACAATGAGCTAGGAGAGGTGCAGTGAGATGAATCATCTTCAGTGGAGGAAATTAAAGATCACCTGAGACATAATTATTAAACAATGCTTTGAGGCTTTGAAGATACATAAACTACTATTAACTTTGTCAGTTCCCAGAGGTGGTTTTTAAAATACCCATCCTGTCTTGGCCGTTTCTTGTTTAATGTTTGAATTATGTTAGAAACTTGTCTAGCTGTAAATTTTTTGCAGCACATTGATATGGAATTATAGTTTGTAAATAATCTCACGGTTTCTCATTCAATATTCTCTTGTTTAAAACACCCCTGCCCCCTGCTTCCAAGTAAGTGCAGACTAAAATAGAAACCTAGTCACATTAGACAGCAGTGACCAATTTCTATTTTTCCTTTCTTTTCCCCCTGTCCTGAATGCTGTCATGCTGCCTTCTGTTACTTGACATTTTTTTGGATTTCCCATCATGTCTATAATGGTTAGGAGAGAGTTCTGAGCACACTTTGCCTCTGTCCTTGACAGTTGTTTTTGCTTTCCTGGGAGACAATAATTGTGCTACTTGTCTATCTTCATTTGGCACGTTGGTAAGTACGGAGGGGAAAGTGGGATAAGTACTTCTGTAGTGTGCTAAAAGCCTTGCATGCTTCTGGCAACCCGTTGACAAAGTCCTGTCATGAAGACAAGCAGAAAAGAAAGAAAAGTTCTTTGCTCTTTAATGGCCTGAGAAGTGGGTGCAGAAATTGGGTTCTGATACTGCTGGTAACTGCTCCGCACCATGTGAATATCCAGGTCCTCACAGTGAAAGTCACTCAGGTAAAAATAAGAATTTTAGTGTCCTGTGTGGCAATGTATTTGCATAACTTAGGCTATTCTGTGTACCAGCTAAACTGTTTGTAAGTAATTTTAACAAGCTACCTGTAGTTCTTGTTACCAGAACCTTTAAGAATTCATTCAGGTTACTAAGATAACAACAGAGCTAAAAATAAGGAGAAGAGCTTCAGAAATAAGAATACCAAAGCAACAAAAAGAGAATAAAGGAGGCCATGAAGGCTCAAAACTATAGCCAGTCAAATTCCCAAAGGGATGTGTGCCAGCCTTGTGAACAAAGCAGCACAACCAACCCAAAAATACGTGAATGCATAAACAGTAGTCCTAAGATCTCTAACTGTAATGTAATGTAAACAATAAATAGTTTCTACTGAAATCATACCAGTTCTATAGTTCCAAAGTCCTAAGCTCCCACAGTCTCCTATCTTCATCAAAATAGGAATCCAACAAAAATTGTCTTTTTCGTTGAAAGATTTTGGCAAATGGATACTCTTAAGTCGCATCATACTGTAATTAGCCTCTTGTTTAGTAAACAAGTATTCAAGGGGAGGAAGAATATTCCTGTCAAGTGCTTGTCAGAGCTGTGGGAAGTTGGGGTGAAGCAGAGCTGGCACTTGAGTGGTGCTGCCTTGGGGCAAGTCCCTGAGTGGTCCTGGCTGAAGAATCCTGCCCAAGCCCCTGCATCTCCTGCTGCATCTCCTGCTGCATCTCCTGCTGCATCTCCTGCTGCATCTCCTGCTGCATCTCCTGCTGCATCTCCTGCTGCATCTCCTGCTGCACCTCTTATTGCATCTCCTGTTGCACCCCAGCCTCTGGGTTGCTGGATGGATGCTGCATTAAAAGAGGGCATTAGCAGGGCACTGCTGAGCTAAAACTGCTTGAAATGCAGAGGATGGGGAAAGCAGCTCTCAAGAATTGGGTTCTTGCTGTAGGCAGTGAAACAGTGCCGTGTTACTGTGTGTTTTGACCCCAAAGGTGGTGATATCTTATATTTTAAACCAATTTTAGTAGAAACTTGTTAATAACTGAGAAAAATATTTACATTCGGCCCGCTTGATTAAATTACTTCTAAACGCAGCGACATCTTTTGCCTGAAAGGTAGTGGTGTTATTTGAAATTACTTTCATGAGTTGTTTTGGTGTTTTTTTTAAGATTTTGCACCTTAAAGAAGTACACAAAGGCAGATACAACCAGATCTAATGAAGGAGCCAGGCATGGACCATTTCCTGTGGTGAAAAATCCTGCTGTCTTGAGCTGTCTATCAACAATAAAGATTAGATGCTGTTTGAGACCTCAACCTGCTTCCTCTATGCCAAATTCTAGAATAATCCTGTGGTGTGGGTGTATAAATGACACACAATGGGGCACTTTTTCCTGTTATTTTCTGCATTTTTGCCTCATAGATGGCATGAAGTATTCATGCCATCCTGTGCTGGTTTTATGGTGTTCTGTCATGTGATTGCCTTGCCTTTTGTGGTCTATTCAAGGATTCAGAGTGCATTAGGGTTTTGGTTTTTTTTTTTTTTTAATAGAATGGGCAAAAATTGGTTTTGGCACCTGATGCCCCCTGCACCATGGGATGATATCCTTAGTTGCAGGTTGCATATCTGCTAAAATAGCATAGTTGTTCCTGTAATTCTGACGACAGGGATCTGTGAATGACTATTTTAGAGCAGTGAGCAGTGTAGCTCAGAATTGGTTTTGCTCCCTAAAAGCCTCTCAGTACAGCTTTTCTGTCCCTCCTCCCTGCTTTGTGGTAACATTTCTTACATTACAGCAGGGTTTGCTGTGGGTCCCTGGTACTGTAAATAGTAAAAAGTGTAGGGAATAGTATAGGAAAAATGGTATAGGATCACTGCAGCTGCAGGGGCTGTTTTGGGGTCTGTCTTCTCTTGCACACCTCCCTCTGAAGCTCTGAGGTTTCCATTTGGCATCTGTGGGAACAGACACTTCCAAAGGAGATAAATTTGTGTTACAAGGCTTAGTTCAGTATTGTGGAGCCCCCTTCTTTTATGTCTTTATTTCCTTTTCTTAAAAAACTTTTTGTGAACCGGAACGTAGCAAAGATCTTTTAAGAGCAAAACACAGATAAAACCAGGTCTTGGAGTTTGAATTCTTGTTGCTTCCAAGATGGACTATCTGCAGATGGCATTCATATCTGCCTCTGTTCCTCTCTCTCCACTTCAGCTCATTGTGAATAATAATTCTGAGGTTTTAAAGCCTCTTCCTGGGGATAATAACAAAGCCAAGATGTGTGGGAGGAGAGTGGGCTTTGTGTGTGTATGTGTCACGGTATTTCGTGGTCTGTGGAGGTCTCCGCAGATGCTCATCATGCTGTTTGGAAAGCGAAGCAGCACAGCCTGAAAACATGGTATTTGTAGAATGATTTGGTAAATGCTGATGATTTGGAAACCTCATGTGTATCCCAAGCCTTTCTTTTCAGGGAAAAGCAGTGGTAGGAGGACCCTGCAGTATTAGTTATAGCAATCTTGTTTGGGAAATGGTGGAAGACATTCAGCTTTCCTTCATTGTAACTAATTCTGGAGCCAGAAAAAAGAGTTTCGCTTTTATAATAGCATTTCTCACGTATTTAAGTCATGTCCTCTGCTTTAGCTTTTTGTTCTCTGATACTGGCATTGCTTTTAATGTTCTTTGATGTCTTGTGAGTGCCAGCTTTCAGACGGGGTCTTCTGCCCACCTTGCTTCGTGCCATCCTAATCGCTTCAAAATGTAATCATTTAAAAAAAAAGGTAAAGATTACTGCTGGTGTTACTGCTAACGGCAAGAAATGCAGAAAAGGGGGGACAGTTCTATTTAAATAAAAGCTTATTTTCAGAAACAAAGGCTTATGGAGAAAAAGGGAGCTCTTAGTACCCCAATCACGTTTCTTGTTACGGATGAACCCACAGCAATGGATGCTATCAAAGTTGTCATATTTTATTCATGAGTTGTGGTATGCTTGGGTGGAATAAGAAAAGCAATGGTCCAAATCATAATTATGGTGTAAAAAGATAAAACAGTTATTATTGTGACTTTTTAAAAGAAATTATTAAATCTCTCAAATCATGTAAAAACTCCTGGAGAATGACTAAGTGTGTTAGTTATTTATGGTTCTTTGTTGTGGGTGTTGTGAAACACTTCACCGAGAGCGTTTATACTTATTTTGGGAGAAAATAAAAATATGTGCCTGTGTATGTTCCAAGAAACAAAGACATCTAGAATATTGAATATAAACATAAAGAGGCTGACAGCAGAAGTTATACTTCAGTAGAGAAGGGCTCTGACAAATGTATTATGCCTCATGTTATTATCATGCAGTTAATAAATAAAACAGACACCCAGGATTTAATTTGCTTTAGCAATAACATGGAGGTGATTTTTCTCCTCAGGGAAAGAAAACAAAAGGGAGAATTAGTCCATGAAACACGTGTTGTTTAATGCTTGTATAAATCATATATAGAGTATAAAAACCCCCTGAAATCGTAACATTTCAGCAACACATGACCTATGCATTGACAGTAATTAAAAAACTATTTAGACTGTCAAGTCTTTGAGAGTTTTTGAACCAAGAGAGCACTTCAGCATATGCTTCGAACTTCAAGGATAATTTCATTGTCTTTGGTTGGATTATTCATGTGCTAAAACGACTGGAAATTAAAACCTGTGTGTAGGTGTACCCAGGTCTGTGAGCTGCATTAGGCATGATAACCTCTCTCCACGGTGACGAAACCCAGTCATATCTGTGCTTAGCTGGAACTTCCCTTGTAATGAACTATTTCAAGCAGTATTTTGATTTACGCATTTAAGAATGTAGGTTTTCACCAGGGAGGCAAAATTCTGATTTCTGTATGGCTTCACTGAAATTAGACGGGAATTTTCAACAAAGTCAGAGTAATTTAGGCATTCGGCTTCTCTCCTGCTCCAGTGGAATCTGGATCTTAAATTTTTTTTTGAAACGGGTTACTTGTTGACTGTATTTGTTAAATTCATGGTAAACTTAGGAATCATAAAGCACTTCAGAAGTATTTGTGATTTTTTTTTTTAATATTATTGCCATAAATTATGAGCAGGAAGGAAGAAGAGTGCTAAATGATAAATCAGAATTATGTACTGCTCAAAAATATGAATGGATCAATCTCTCTGTTCTATTAACCTTACATTTTATTTCTGGATTACAAACACATGGAGTTATAGTGGGAGGAAATAAGGCCAAACCTACAGTTAGTAGTTATTTGCAAAATTTGTCTTCTGTGTCTGATTTTTGGTTCTAGGGGCTCCTCACCTTCTGGTACCAACTTAAGTTTCCTTTAAACAAATGCAGAATGTGTTTCGTCAAGTTTTTGCATATATCATAATTTTTTAAAGCAATCTCTAATATTTTTGTGTGACTTCAAGCATACTTGAAAATGCTTTGCAGGAGGGGAGGGAAGAAATGGTTTTGCTTGCTTTTGTATGAAGCCATATTTTTAGGTGGCTCATTATTTGTATGTGACGTTAGTATTTCATATATTCTTTAAACAGATCCCTGGAGTGGCCCAGTGTTCCTCCTGCAAAATGGATAGCACACTGGGAATGGTTCTTGGCAATTACTGCATTTTCTCAGTGTTGCCCCTGGCTCTGTTCACAGTGCTGCTGGTGAAAATCCACGTCCTTTCTGTTAAAATGTTGTTATTTTCCAAACTGGCAAAGAGCAATCTTCATAGGCACGGTGACATGATAACCTTATCTAATGTAGGTAAACAGTGGAAAAGGTGATACAATCAGTGGCTCCCGAAACCAATTAACTAACAACATATGTAATTTGATTAACTCACATGATTTAAGAGGAGATTATGTGCTTCCAGTGATAGTGAACTTCTGGAGCATTCCGACAAAGCATTTAATTTAAGGGATCAACCATTTATAAACAGTCTTGATTTCAGCACGAATCCCTTGAGGAAGCAGCGGAGCCCACTTGAGGAGACGAGCTCAGCAGGATTAAAATACTCGAAATAAGTTCAAGTATCTGCCTTGAGTAAGTGATGTGTAGCCTCAGCAAGGTGGTGTGTGTTGTTGGCAGCAGGAAACCTGCTCCAAAGGCCCTTGGCTGGCGGCAGGTGTCGGATTTTGGTCCCCACAGCAGCCAGTTGGTTTGAAGGCGATGTCAGTGGCTGGGCTTTGTGTGCTGCCTCTCCTCCTGCTGCTGGAGAGGCGACCCCAGTGCTTTCCTCGGTCCTGCTGCCCACCTGGGTGGAAAAGACAAGGGAAAAGCCCTGGGGGTAGGAGAAACCCTGTTGAAACACTGGAAACCTACATTTTAAGGCTTTAGACTGTAATAATGTATGTAGGGCAATACGGAGGATTTAATGCGTTAAGTCTCCTTCACCTTCTTCTTCTTGGTTTCGGGTGGTTTTTTCTAATTGGGTGAAAAAGGTCTGCATTGGGGTCTTGGGTGGCCAATTATTGGGTCAAAAGTATAAATAATAGAGATGTCAGCTCGTTATTGGGTGATCAGAGCTTAAATAACCTTGGAAAGGGTTAGAGGTGCTCCATTTTCTACCCTGCTAGTTAGAGCTCACAGCTCGTGAGGCTGTGCTATGGATAAGAATTAATAAACACCGAGTCTGAACATGGAAACAGCGACTCCCATGTATCAATCATGGCTCTAACACGAGGAAAAGAAG